>JAWRVZ010000640.1:0-119111 GCA_037043235.1 Rhodeus uyekii
TCTCCTCACGTCACACGTCTCACGCTCTCCTCACGTCACGCGTCTCACGCGCTCCTCACGTCTCACGCTCTCCTCACGTCTCACGCGCTCCTCACGTCACGCATCTCACTCTTTCCTCACGTCACGCATCTCACTCTTTCCTCACGTCACGCGTCTCACTCTTTCCTCACGTCACGCGTCTCACTCTTTCCTCACGTCACGCGTCTCACGCTCTCGTCACGTCACGCGTCTCACGCTCTCCTCACGTCACGCGTCTCACGCTCTCCTCACGTCACGCGTCTCACTCTCTCCTCACGTCACGCGTCTCACTCTTTCCTCACGTCACGCGTCTCACTCTTTCCTCACGTCACGCGTCTCACGCGCTCCTCACGTCACGCGTCTCACTCTTTCCTCGCGTCTCACGCGCTCCTCGCGTCTCACGCTCTCCTCACGTCACGCGTCTCACGCTCTCCTCACGTCACGCGTCTCACTCTCTCCTCACGTCACGCGTCTCACGCGCTCCTCACGTCACGCGTCTCACGCGCTCCTCACGTCACGCGTCTCACGCTCTCCTCACGTCACGCGTCTCACTCTTTCCTCACGTCACGCGTCTCACTCTCTCCTCACGTCACGCGTCTCACGCGCTCCTCACGTCACGCGTCTCACGCGCTCCTCACGTCACGCGTCTCACGCTCTCCTCACGTCACGCGTCTCACGCTCTCCTCACGTCACGCGTCTCACGCTGTCCTCACGTCACGCGTCTCACGCTGTCCTCACGTCACGCGTCTCACGCTGTCCTCACGTCACGCGTCTCACGCTGTCCTCACGTCACGCGTCTCACGCTGTCCTCACGTCACGCGTCTCACTCTCTCCTCACGTCACGCGTCTCACGCTCTCCTCACGTCACGCGTCTCACGCGCTCCTCACGTCTCACGCTCTCCTCACGTCTCACGCGCTCCTCACGTCTCACGCGCTCCTCACGTCACGCATCTCACTCTTTCCTCACGTCACGCGTCTCACTCTTTCCTCACGTCACGCGTCTCACTCTTTCCTCACGTCACGCGTCTCACGCTCTCCTCACGTCACGCGTCTCACGCTCTCCTCACGTCACGCGTCTCACGCTCTCCTCACGTCACGCGTCTCACGCTCTCCTCACGTCACGCGTCTCACTCTCTCCTCACGTCACGCGTCTCACTCTTTCCTCATGTCACGCGTCTCACGCGCTCCTCACGTCACGCATCTCACTCTTTCCTCGCGTCTCACGCGCTCCTCGCGTCTCACGCTCTCCTCACGTCACGCGTCTCACGCGCTCCTCACGTCACGCGTCTCACACTGTCCTCACGTCACGCGTCTCACTCTTTCCTCACGTCACGCGTCTCACTCTTTCCTCACGTCACGCGTCTCACTCTTTCCTCGCGTCTCACGCTCTCCTCACGTCACGCGTCTCACGCTCTCCTCACGTCACGCGTGTCACTCTCTCCTCACGTCACGCGTGTCACTCTCTCCTCACGTCACGCGTCTCACGCGCTCCTCACGTCACGCGTCTCACGCTGTCCTCACGTCACGCGTCTCACGCTGTCCTCACGTCACGCGTCTCACTCTCTCCTCACGTCACGCGTCTCACGCTCTCCTCACGTCACGCGTCTCACGCTCTCCTCACGTCACGCGTCTCACTCTCTCCTCACGTCACGCGTCTCACTCTTTCCTCACGTCACGCGTCTCACGCGCTCCTCACGTCACGCATCTCACTCTTTCCTCGCGTCTCACGCGCTCCTCGCGTCTCACGCTCTCCTCACGTCACGCGTCTCACGCTCTCCTCACGTCACGCGTCTCACTCTCTCCTCACGTCACGCGTCTCACGCGCTCCTCACGTCACGCGTCTCACGCGCTCCTCACGTCACGCGTCTCACGCGCTCCTCACGTCACGCGTCTCACGCTCTCCTCACGTCACGCGTCTCACGCTCTCCTCACGTCACGCGTCTCACGCGCTCCTCACGTCTCACGCTCTCCTCACGTCTCACGCGCTCCTCACGTCACGCATCTCACTCTTTCCTCACGTCACGCATCTCACTCTTTCCTCACGTCACGCGTCTCACTCTTTCCTCACGTCACGCGTCTCACGCTCTCGTCACGTCACGCGTCTCACGCTCTCCTCACGTCACGCGTCTCACGCTCTCCTCACGTCACGCGTCTCACGCTCTCCTCACGTCACGCGTCTCACTCTCTCCTCACGTCACGCGTCTCACTCTTTCCTCACGTCACGCGTCTCACGCGCTCCTCACGTCACGCGTCTCACTCTTTCCTCGCGTCTCACGCGCTCCTCGCGTCTCACGCTCTCCTCACGTCACGCGTCTCACGCTCTCCTCACGTCACGCGTCTCACTCTCTCCTCACGTCACGCGTCTCACGCGCTCCTCACGTCACGCGTCTCACGCGCTCCTCACGTCACGCGTCTCACGCTCTCCTCACGTCACGCGTCTCACGCTCTCCTCACGTCACGCGTCTCACGCTCTCCTCACGTCACGCGTCTCACGCGCTCCTCACGTCTCACGCTCTCCTCACGTCTCACGCGCTCCTCACGTCACGCATCTCACTCTTTCCTCACGTCACGCATCTCACTCTTTCCTCACGTCACGCGTCTCACTCTTTCCTCACGTCACGCGTCTCACGCTCTCGTCACGTCACGCGTCTCACGCTCTCCTCACGTCACGCGTCTCACGCTCTCCTCACGTCACGCGTCTCACTCTCTCCTCACGTCACGCGTCTCACTCTTTCCTCACGTCACGCGTCTCACTCTTTCCTCACGTCACGCGTCTCACGCGCTCCTCACGTCACGCGTCTCACTCTTTCCTCGCGTCTCACGCGCTCCTCGCGTCTCACGCTCTCCTCACGTCACGCGTCTCACGCTCTCCTCACGTCACGCGTCTCACTCTCTCCTCACGTCACGCGTCTCACGCGCTCCTCACGTCACGCGTCTCACGCGCTCCTCACGTCACGCGTCTCACGCTCTCCTCACGTCACGCATCTCACGCTCTCCTCACTTCACGCGTCTCACGCTGTCCTCACGTCACGCGTCTCACTCTCTCCTCACGTCACGCGTCTCACGCTCTCCTCACGTCACGCGTCTCACGCTCTCCTCACGTCACGCGTCTCACGCTCTCCTCACGTCACGCGTCTCACGCGCTCCTCACGTCTCACGCTCTCCTCACGTCTCACGCGCTCCTCACGTCACGCGTCTCACTCTCTCCTCACGTCACGCGTCTCACTCTTTCCTCACGTCACGCGTCTCACGCGCTCCTCACGTTACGCATCTCACTCTTTCCTCACGTCTCACGCTCTCCTCACGTCACGCATCTCACTCTTTCCTCACGTCACGCATCTCACTCTTTCCTCACGTCACGCATCTCACTCTTTCCTCGCGTCTCACGCGCTCCTCGCGTCTCACGCTTTCCTCACGTCACGCGTCTCACGCTTTCCTCACGTCACGCGTCTCACGCGCTCCTCACGTCACGCGTCTCACTCTCTCCTCACGTCACGCGTCTCACTCTTTCCTCACGTCACGCGTCTCACGCGCTCCTCACGTCACGCATCTCACTCTTTCCTCGCCTCTCACGCTCTCCTCACGTCACGCGTCTCACGCTCTCCTCACGTCACGCATCTCACGCTCTCCTCACGTCACGCGTCTCACGCGCTCCTCACGTCACGCGTCTCACACTGTCCTCACGTCACGCGTCTCACTCTTTCCTCACGTCACGCGTCTCACTCTTTCCTCGCGTCTCACGCTCTCCTCACGTCACGCGTCTCACGCTCTCCTCACGTCACGCGTCTCACGCTCTCCTCACGTCACGCGTCTCACGCTCTCCTCACGTCACGCGTCTCACGCTCTCCTCACGTCACGCGTCTCACGCTCTCCTCACGTCACGCGTCTCACGCTGTCCTCACGTCACGCGTCTCACGCTGTCCTCACGTCACGCGTCTCACGCTCTCCTCACGTCACGCGTCTCACTCTCTCCTCACGTCACGCGTCTCACGCTCTCCTCACGTCACGCGTCTCACGCTCTCCTCACGTCTCACGCGCTTCACGCTCTCCTCGCGTCTCACGCTTTCCTCACGTCACGCGTCTCACGCTTTCCTCACGTCACGCGTCTCACGCTTTCCTCACGTCACGCGTCTCACGCGCTCCTCACGTCACGCGTCTCACTCTCTCCTCACGTCACGCGTCTCACTCTTTCCTCATGTCACGCGTCTCACGCGCTCCTCACGTCACGCATCTCACTCTTTCCTCGCCTCTCACGCTCTCCTCACGTCACGCGTCTCACGCTCTCCTCACGTCACGCATCTCACGCTCTCCTCACGTCACGCGTCTCACGCGCTCCTCACGTCACGCGTCTCACACTGTCCTCACGTCACGCGTCTCACTCTTTCCTCACGTCACGCGTCTCACTCTTTCCTCACGTCACGCGTCTCACTCTTTCCTCGCGTCTCACGCGTCTCACGCGCTCCTCGCGTCTCACGCTCTCCTCACGTCACGCGTCTCACGCTCTCCTCACGTCACGCGTCTCACGCTCTCCTCACGTCACGCGTCTCACGCTCTCCTCACGTCACGCGTCTCACGCTGTCCTCACGTCACGCGTCTCACGCTGTCCTCACGTCACGCGTCTCACGCTCTCCTCACGTCACGCGTCTCACGCTGTCCTCACGTCACGCGTCTCACTCTCTCCTCACGTCACGCGTCTCACGCTCTCCTCACATCACGCGTTTCACGCTCTCCTCAAGTCTCACGCTCTCCTCACGTCTCACGCGCTCCTCACGTCTCACGCGCTCCTCACGTCACGCATCTCACTCTTTCCTCACGTCACGCGTCTCACTCTCTCCTCGCGTCTCACGCGCTCCTCGCGTCTCACGCGCTCCTCGCGTCTCACGCTCTCCTCACGTCACGCGTCTCACTCTCTCCTCACGTCACGCGTCTCACGCTCTCCTCACGTCACGCGTCTCACGCTCTCCTCACGTCACGCGTCTCACTCTCTCCTCACGTCACGCGTCTCACGCTCTCCTCACGTCTCACGCGCTCCTCACGTCTCACGCTCTCCTCACGTCACGCGTCTCACTCTCTCCTCACGTCACGCGTCTCACTCTTTCCTCACGTCACGCGTCTCACGCGCTCCTCACGTCACGCGTCTCACTCTTTCCTCGCGTCTCACGCGCTCCTCGCGTCTCACGCTCTCCTCACGTCACGCGTCTCACGCTCTCCTCACGTCACGCGTCTCACTCTCTCCTCACGTCACGCGTCTCACGCGCTCCTCACGTCACGCGTCTCACGCGCTCCTCACGTCACGCGTCTCACGCTCTCCTCACGTCACGCGTCTCACGCTCTCCTCACGTCACGCGTCTCACGCTCTCCTCACGTCACGCGTCTCACGCGCTCCTCACGTCTCACGCTCTCCTCACGTCTCACGCGCTCCTCACGTCACGCATCTCACTCTTTCCTCACGTCACGCATCTCACTCTTTCCTCACGTCACGCGTCTCACTCTTTCCTCACGTCACGCGTCTCACGCTCTCGTCACGTCACGCGTCTCACGCTCTCCTCACGTCACGCGTCTCACGCTCTCCTCACGTCACGCGTCTCACTCTCTCCTCACGTCACGCGTCTCACTCTTTCCTCACGTCACGCGTCTCACTCTTTCCTCACGTCACGCGTCTCACGCGCTCCTCACGTCACGCGTCTCACTCTTTCCTCGCGTCTCACGCGCTCCTCGCGTCTCACGCTCTCCTCACGTCACGCGTCTCACGCTCTCCTCACGTCACGCGTCTCACTCTCTCCTCACGTCACGCGTCTCACGCGCTCCTCACGTCACGCGTCTCACGCGCTCCTCACGTCACGCGTCTCACGCTCTCCTCACGTCACGCATCTCACGCTCTCCTCACTTCACGCGTCTCACGCTGTCCTCACGTCACGCGTCTCACTCTCTCCTCACGTCACGCGTCTCACGCTCTCCTCACGTCACGCGTCTCACGCTCTCCTCACGTCACGCGTCTCACGCTCTCCTCACGTCACGCGTCTCACGCGCTCCTCACGTCTCACGCTCTCCTCACGTCTCACGCGCTCCTCACGTCACGCGTCTCACTCTCTCCTCACGTCACGCGTCTCACTCTTTCCTCACGTCACGCGTCTCACGCGCTCCTCACGTTACGCATCTCACTCTTTCCTCACGTCTCACGCTCTCCTCACGTCACGCATCTCACTCTTTCCTCACGTCACGCATCTCACTCTTTCCTCACGTCACGCATCTCACTCTTTCCTCGCGTCTCACGCGCTCCTCGCGTCTCACGCTTTCCTCACGTCACGCGTCTCACGCTTTCCTCACGTCACGCGTCTCACGCGCTCCTCACGTCACGCGTCTCACTCTCTCCTCACGTCACGCGTCTCACTCTTTCCTCACGTCACGCGTCTCACGCGCTCCTCACGTCACGCATCTCACTCTTTCCTCGCCTCTCACGCTCTCCTCACGTCACGCGTCTCACGCTCTCCTCACGTCACGCATCTCACGCTCTCCTCACGTCACGCGTCTCACGCGCTCCTCACGTCACGCGTCTCACACTGTCCTCACGTCACGCGTCTCACTCTTTCCTCACGTCACGCGTCTCACTCTTTCCTCGCGTCTCACGCTCTCCTCACGTCACGCGTCTCACGCTCTCCTCACGTCACGCGTCTCACGCTCTCCTCACGTCACGCGTCTCACGCTCTCCTCACGTCACGCGTCTCACGCTCTCCTCACGTCACGCGTCTCACGCTCTCCTCACGTCACGCGTCTCACGCTGTCCTCACGTCACGCGTCTCACGCTGTCCTCACGTCACGCGTCTCACGCTCTCCTCACGTCACGCGTCTCACTCTCTCCTCACGTCACGCGTCTCACGCTCTCCTCACGTCACGCGTCTCACGCTCTCCTCACGTCTCACGCGCTTCACGCTCTCCTCGCGTCTCACGCTTTCCTCACGTCACGCGTCTCACGCTTTCCTCACGTCACGCGTCTCACGCTTTCCTCACGTCACGCGTCTCACGCTTTCCTCACGTCACGCGTCTCACGCGCTCCTCACGTCACGCGTCTCACTCTCTCCTCACGTCACGCGTCTCACTCTTTCCTCATGTCACGCGTCTCACGCGCTCCTCACGTCACGCATCTCACTCTTTCCTCGCCTCTCACGCTCTCCTCACGTCACGCGTCTCACGCTCTCCTCACGTCACGCATCTCACGCTCTCCTCACGTCACGCGTCTCACGCGCTCCTCACGTCACGCGTCTCACACTGTCCTCACGTCACGCGTCTCACTCTTTCCTCACGTCACGCGTCTCACTCTTTCCTCACGTCACGCGTCTCACTCTTTCCTCGCGTCTCACGCGTCTCACGCGCTCCTCGCGTCTCACGCTCTCCTCACGTCACGCGTCTCACGCTCTCCTCACGTCACGCGTCTCACGCTCTCCTCACGTCACGCGTCTCACGCTCTCCTCACGTCACGCGTCTCACGCTGTCCTCACGTCACGCGTCTCACGCTGTCCTCACGTCACGCGTCTCACGCTCTCCTCACGTCACGCGTCTCACGCTGTCCTCACGTCACGCGTCTCACTCTCTCCTCACGTCACGCGTCTCACGCTCTCCTCACATCACGCGTTTCACGCTCTCCTCAAGTCTCACGCTCTCCTCACGTCTCACGCGCTCCTCACGTCTCACGCGCTCCTCACGTCACGCATCTCACTCTTTCCTCACGTCACGCGTCTCACTCTCTCCTCGCGTCTCACGCGCTCCTCGCGTCTCACGCGCTCCTCGCGTCTCACGCTCTCCTCACGTCACGCGTCTCACTCTCTCCTCACGTCACGCGTCTCACGCTCTCCTCACGTCACGCGTCTCACGCTCTCCTCACGTCACGCGTCTCA
This sequence comes from Rhodeus uyekii, assembly GCA_037043235.1. Taxonomy (NCBI): domain Eukaryota; kingdom Metazoa; phylum Chordata; class Actinopteri; order Cypriniformes; family Acheilognathidae; genus Rhodeus; species Rhodeus uyekii. Next base: position 7,911 of record JAWRVZ010000640.1, read on the forward strand.
CTCTCTCCTCACGTCACGCGTCTCACGCGCTCCTCACGTCACGCGTCTCACACTGTCCTCACGTCACGCGTCTCACTCTCTCCTCGCGTCTCACGCGCTCCTCGCGTCTCACGCTCTCCTCACGTCACGCGTCTCACTCTCTCCTCACGTCACGCGTCTCACGCGCTCCTCACGTCACGCATCTCACTCTTTCCTCGCCTCTCACGCTCTCCTCACGTCACGCGTCTCACGCGCTCCTCACGTCACGCATCTCACTCTTTCCTCGCCTCTCACGCTCTCCTCACGTCACGCATCTCACGCTCTCCTCACGTCACGCGTCTCACGCGCTCCTCACGTCACGCGTCTCACACTGTCCTCACGTCACGCGTCTCACTCTTTCCTCACGTCACGCGTCTCACTCTTTCCTCACGTCACGCGTCTCACTCTTTCCTCGCGTCTCACGCGTCTCACGCGCTCCTCGCGTCTCACGCTCTCCTCACGTCACGCGTCTCACGCTCTCCTCACGTCACGCGTCTCACGCTCTCCTCACGTCACGCGTCTCACGCTCTCCTCACGTCACGCGTCTCACGCTGTCCTCACGTCACGCGTCTCACGCTCTCCTCACGTCACGCGTCTCACGCTGTCCTCACGTCACGCGTCTCACTCTCTCCTCACGTCACGCGTCTCACGCTCTCCTCACGTCACGCGTCTCACGCTCTCCTCACGTCACGCGTCTCACGCTCTCCTCACGTCACGCGTTTCACGCTCTCCTCACGTCTCACGCTCTCCTCACGTCTCACGCGCTCCTCACGTCTCACGCGCTCCTCACGTCACGCATCTCACTCTTTCCTCACGTCACGCGTCTCACTCTGTCCTCACGTCACGCGTCTCACGCTCTCCTCACGTCACGCGTCTCACGCTCTCCTCACGTCACGCGTCTCACGCTCTCCTCACGTCACGCGTCTCACGCTCTCCTCACGTCACGCGTCTCACGCTCTCCTCACGTTACGCGTCTCACTCTCTCCTCACGTCACGCGTCTCACTCTTTCCTCACGTCACGCGTCTCACGCGCTCCTCACGTCACGCATCTCACTCTTTCCTCGCGTCTCACGCGCTCCTCGCGTCTCACGCTCTCCTCACGTCACGCGTCTCACGCTCTCCTCACGTCACGTGTCTCACTCTCTCCTCACGTCAAGCGTCTCACGCGCTCCTCACGTCACGCGTCTCACACTGTCCTCACGTCACGCGTCTCACTCTCTCCTCGCGTCTCACGCGCTCCTCGCGTCTCACGCTCTCCTCACGTCACGCGTCTCACTCTCTCCTCACGTCACGCGTCTCACGCGCTCCTCACGTCTCACGCGCTCCTCACGTCACGCGTCTCACTCTTTCCTCGCGTCTCACGCGTCTCACGCGCTCCTCGCGTCTCACGCTCTCCTCACGTCACGCGTCTCACGCGCTCCTCACGTCACGCGCCTCACACTGTCCTCACGTCACGCGTCTCACGCTCTCCTCACGTCACGCGTCTCACGCGCTCCTCACGTCACGCGTCTCACGCGCTCCTCACGTCACGCGTCTCACGCTCTCCTCACGTCACGCGTCTCACGCTCTCCTCACGTCACGCGTCTCACGCGCTCCTCACGTCACGCGTCTCATGCGCTCCTCACGTCACGCGTCTCACGCTCTCCTCACGTCACGCGTCTCACGCTCTCCTCACGTCACGCGTCTCACTCTCTCCTCACGTCACGCGTCTCACGCTCTCCTCACGTCTCACGCGCTCCTCACGTCTCACGCGTCTCACGCTCTCCTCACGTCTCACGCGCTCCTCACGTCACGCATCTCACTCTTTCCTCACGTCACGCATCTCACTCTTTCCTCACGTCACGCATCTCACTCTTTCCTCACGTCACGCGTCTCACTCTTTCCTCACGTCACGCGTCTCACGCTCTCCTCACGTCACGCGTCTCACGCTCTCCTCACGTCACGCGTCTCACGCTCTCCTCACGTCACGCGTCTCACGCGCTCCTCACGTCACGCGTCTCACGCGCTCCTCGCGTCTCACGCTCTCCTCGCGTCTCACGCGCTCCTCGCGTCTCACGCGCTCCTCACGTCTCACGCTCTCCTCACGTCTCACGCGCTCCTCACGTCTCACGCGCTCCTCACGTCTCACGCGTCTCACGCGCTCCTCACGTCTCACGCGTCTCACGCTCTCCTCACGTCTCACGCGCTCCTCACGTCTCATGCGCTCCTCACATCACATATCTCACTCTTTCCTCACGTCACGCGTCTCACTCTTTCCTCACGTCACGCGTCTCACTCTTTCCTCACGTCACGCGTCTCATTCTTTCCTCACGTCACGCGTCTCACTCTTTCCTCACGTCACGCGTCTCACTCTTTCCTCGCGTCTCACGCTCTCCTCACGTCACGCGTCTCACGCTCTCCTCACGTCACGCGTCTCACGCTCTCCTCACGTCACGCGTCTCACGCTCTCCTCACGTCACGCGTCTCACGCTTCTCACGTCTCACGCGCTCCTCACGTCTCACGCGCTCCTCACGTCACGCGCCTCACACTGTCCTCACGTCACGCGTCTCACGCTCTCCTCACGTCACGCGTCTCACGCGCTCCTCACGTCACGCGTCTCACGCGCTCCTCACGTCACGCGTCTCACGCGCTCCTCGCGTCTCACGCTCTCCTCGCGTCTCACGCGCTCCTCGCGTCTCACGCGCTCCTCACGTCTCACGCTCTCCTCACGTCTCACGCGCTCCTCACGTCTCACGCGCTCCTCACGTCTCACGCGTCTCACGCGCTCCTCACGTCTCACGCGTCTCACGCTCTCCTCACGTCTCACGCGCTCCTCACGTCTCATGCGCTCCTCACATCACATATCTCACTCTTTCCTCACGTCACGCGTCTCACTCTTTCCTCACGTCACGCGTCTCACTCTTTCCTCACGTCACGCGTCTCATTCTTTCCTCACGTCACGCGTCTCACTCTTTCCTCACGTCACGCGTCTCACTCTTTCCTCGCGTCTCACGCTCTCCTCACGTCACGCGTCTCACGCTCTCCTCACGTCACGCGTCTCACGCTCTCCTCACGTCACGCGTCTCACGCTCTCCTCACGTCACGCGTCTCACGCTTCTCACGTCTCACGCGCTCCTCACGTCTCACGCGCTCCTCACGTCACGCGCCTCACACTGTCCTCACGTCACGCGTCTCACGCTCTCCTCACGTCACGCGTCTCACGCGCTCCTCACGTCACGCGTCTCACGCGCTCCTCACGTCACGCGTCTCACGCTCTCCTCACGTCACGCGTCTCACGCTCTCCTCACGTCACGCGTCTCACGCGCTCCTCACGTCACGCGTCTCATGCGCTCCTCACGTCACGCGTCTCACGCTCTCCTCACGTCACGCGTCTCACGCTCTCCTCACGTCACGCGTCTCACTCTCTCCTCACGTCACGCGTCTCACGCTCTCCTCACGTCTCACGCGCTCCTCACGTCTCACGCGTCTCACGCTCTCCTCACGTCTCACGCGCTCCTCACGTCACGCATCTCACTCTTTCCTCACGTCACGCATCTCACTCTTTCCTCACGTCACGCATCTCACTCTTTCCTCACGTCACGCGTCTCACTCTTTCCTCACGTCACGCGTCTCACGCTCTCCTCACGTCACGCGTCTCACGCTCTCCTCACGTCACGCGTCTCACGCTCTCCTCACGTCACGCGTCTCACGCGCTCCTCACGTCACGCGTCTCACGCGCTCCTCGCGTCTCACGCTCTCCTCGCGTCTCACGCGCTCCTCGCGTCTCACGCGCTCCTCACGTCTCACGCTCTCCTCACGTCTCACGCGCTCCTCACGTCTCACGCGCTCCTCACGTCTCACGCGTCTCACGCGCTCCTCACGTCTCACGCGTCTCACGCTCTCCTCACGTCTCACGCGCTCCTCACGTCTCATGCGCTCCTCACATCACATATCTCACTCTTTCCTCACGTCACGCGTCTCACTCTTTCCTCACGTCACGCGTCTCACTCTTTCCTCACGTCACGCGTCTCACTCTTTCCTCACGTCACGCGTCTCACTCTTTCCTCACGTCACGCGTCTCACTCTTTTCTCGCGTCTCACGCTCTCCTCACGTCACGCGTCTCACGCTCTCCTCACGTCACGCGTCTCACGCTCTCCTCACGTCACGCGTCTCACGCTCTCCTCACGTCACGCGTCTCACGCATCTCACGTCTCACGCGCTCCTCACGTCTCACGCGCTCCTCACGTCTCACGCGCTCCTCACGTCTCACGCGCTCCTCACGTCACGCGTCTCACTCTTTCCTCACGTCACGCGTCTCACTCTTTCCTCACGTCACGCGTCTCACGCTCTCCTCACGTCACGCGTCTCACGCTCTCCTCACGTCACGCGTGTCACGCTCTCCTCACGTCACGCGTCTCACGCTTCTCACGTCTCACGCGCTCCTCACGTCTCACGCGCTCCTCACGTCACGCATCTCACTCTTTCCTCACGTCACGCGTCTCACTCTTTCCTCACGTCACGCGTCTCACGCTCTCCTCACGTCACGCGTCTCACGCTCTCCTCACGTCACGCGTCTCACGCTCTCCTCACGTCACGCGTCTCACGCTTCTCACGTCTCACGCGCTCCTCACGTCTCACGCGCTCCTCACGTCACGCGTCTCACGCGCTCCTCACATCACGCGTCTCACGCGCTCCTCACGTCTCACGCGCTCCTCACGTCTCACGCGCTCCTCACGTCACGCGTCTCACGCGCTCCTCACGTCACGCGTCTCACTCTTTCCTCACGTCACGCGTCTCACTCTTTCCTCACGTCACGCGTCTCACGCGCTCCTCACGTCACGCGTCTCACGCGCTCCTCACGTCACGCATCTCACTCTTTCCTCACGCCACGCATCTCACACTCTCCTCACAGTGCACATGCTTACATCACGCATTTGACATGCAGCAGTCACTCCCACGACGAATCTCACTCCACGTGTGTGTGTGTGCAGACGGCAGCGCAGCAGGAGGACACTCAATATCTCTAAAGAACGAGAAGAAGAAATTAGAAAGATCCTGCGATCAAACCTGCAGAAGACACGTCAGAGAGTAAGACACAACATATTAATTACATGGAACATTTTTCAAAAGTATTCAATATAACACGCAGTGTCATGCACTGTATCCCACAATGCAATGCACTCAACTGCATCATCTTTCAACCACATCGTTACTCATTTGGTCAGACTGATTTAAACTGCCAGTACTGCGTTCTGTGCTTCAGTGCTTGGCTGTTAAGAGTAGAAACGCAGCACATACTGGTTCAGATGTGACGTGTGTCTCTTGCTCAGTTCCCTGCAGTCTTTCTGAATAGTAATCCTTGTGTATTTGTGGTTAGTTGCGCTCATACAGCCGACACACACTGATGCCCGACGCTGCAGAAGACGACTGGAGCGAGACACGGCTCCGGAAACAGCGCGTGGAAATGGAGCGACGGGTGAGTGACCCTGAAAGCTGAAAGAGTGAAAGACTGACTGACAACTTGTGATTATTTCACAGTAGTGTTTCCCTGAGTTTCCCCTTGTGATATTATGTAGTGTTTCAAAGCATTACAGATAAATATTGCAGTGAAAATGTCTACAATTTCACTCAAGCCAAAGGGTCATTTTTGTGTTTGTTGTTTTCCAGATGAGTCTGTTTCTGACGGTTCCTGCGAATCGCGAGTCTCCTGCCGTGCGGCGGGGCCGCTTCGAGTCAGGTGACCTGCTCAGACGAGACTGGGCTCATGCAGTACCAGAATACGGCATGAAGGATTTGAAATGTTCTCTTCCAGACAAACCGAGTGTCCCAGTCTCGCTCCCAGACGGATCCCAGCCGAAGCCGTACGGTCTGCAGGACAGCCGCGGACGCAAGCAGAGCGTGAAGTTTGCTCTGGATGTGGAGGAACAGAATCTGCCTCGATGTTTGAGTGATCCGGGCCCAAATAATCTGCTGGAGGAGGAAGAGCCGTTTCATGAGAAAGACTAAGGATGCTTGTATTTGTATTTTATGCGCATTTTTACCTAAAGTTATTAAACTATTCTTTCTAGTGATCTGGTGAGTGTGTGTGTTGTATGTATCACTTTTATCAGTTTCCAGCTGCGTTTTCTGCGATCAGGTTTATCATGTGTGACTCTTGTGCTTATAAATCCGGTTAGGATTCTTGACTGAAGAGAATAAACATGTTTGTTTCATTAAAGTTAATGTTGCTTTTGCTCTTAAAGCATTAAAATATTACAACTATATCATTAAAACATTTTAAAAATTACAATTATATATTCAAATAGAAAACAGCTGTTTTACACTGATATAATATTACACTGTTTTACTGTATTTATCATCTAATAAATTCAGCTTTGATGAACAGAAGAAACTCTTTCAGAAACAGGAAAAACTACCAAAGTTTTATTTGAATTTAGTGTGACCGAATAACACACACTGTGAGGAATAGTGATGGACGTGTATTTAGTGTTACTGGATCCGTTCTCTTAATTTCAGAGTAACATGTTTGATCCTCAAAGCCCAAAGAGACTCATTTGAGACCGAAGGGTCACTGAGACTCAAACATGAAGCTCCTGAGATGCAATTAAGCAGATCTTCACAAACAGCCTCACATGATCATCAGCGTCTGGATCAGCGAGAGCTTCACACACACACATCAGATCAGATCGTCATGGACTTCAGCGGGAGCTGGAAACTGTGTGAGCAGGAGGATCCAGAGCCGTTTCTCAGAGCCATATGTGAGTTAAACAATCGCTTCTGTGAATTGAAGGTTTCTAAACATGTTCATTTGTGGAGAAAATGAGATGCAACATGTTTTTATGAGTGCAGCGGCTCCAGAGATTTACATTAAAATGATGAAAGAAGTGAAACCTGTGACAACGATCCAGCAGAACGGAGATGAGTTCAGCATCTGTGTGAAAACGGCCCTCAGGAGCCACACAAACTCCTTCATCCTCGGCACCGAGAGCGAGTTCAACACCATCGGCGGACAGAAGATCAAGGTGATTCGCTGTAACAGTCACTCTTCACACTCTTCTCTTCACACTCTCGTGTGTGTGTGTGTGTGTGTGTGAGAGAGAGAGAGAGAGCGAGAGTGTGTGTGTGTGAATGAGTGAGAGATGATTCACGGAAAGGGAAAGATTGAACGGATGATCAGTTTTGGACGGAAGACAAACGGAGAACAGGTGCTTGTGATTGAAGGAAATTGTGAAAACCCTAACCCTAAATTGTAAGTGTAAAGAAGATTTTCCTCACTATGCGATGAGAGAAAATGACAAAATACAGCACAGTTCATTTAATCAAGAGAAAACTGACTGGAAGAAAAAGCAGTTAATTAGTCTATGGAGAGACTGTGAACTCTATACTGTCTGTGGTTACCGAGCAACAGCTGACCTGTACGTCACAGCAGTGTGTGTGTGTGTGTGTGTGGGATATTTGTGTGTATGTGCCATGAAAAACCACGGACAACAGAGGTGAGTAAACTTGGATGTTTATGAAGAAAGCACAAAGACGGTGAGAGAGAGGGAGAGCTTGGTGATTATCCTAACGCTAACTTCTCTGAGGTGTAGAGCACGGAGAACTGATGAGGAACACAACAAGACTTGGACGGAGACAGTCGATGAGAGTCTGGGGTTCTGCGTTGAGATCGGACAGAGAGTGTGGGTGAAGGCTGGTAATATAGAGGAGCGCTGTCTGTGAACAGGTGCAGGTGTTCAGTATTCAGGGACTGGGAACGAATGGGTGGAGCGTGGGAGTCTGGTCCAGGAGTGTGTGTATGCATATACAGTGGAGTTCACTTATTTCGACTCACGATTAACTCGCCAATCCTATTATGTCGACATTTTTGAAGTGGAACCGCCAAACTCCCTATTTGTCTTAGCATTTTCTTTTCGCCGAATCCTAATATATCGAGCACAAAAGAGGGACAAATTCGGCACTTCACATGGTTTTCTCGTGACTGAAGATAGTACCGAGTTCAGCATGCGCTGAGTTTGCGTTGCTCGTGGATCTGTCAGTGACGCTTCTCTCACAGCGCCGCGCAGGACTTGTTAAGCTTGTTTTAATGGAATGTAAGCTTGTTTTAATGAAATTTACATTTATAAATAAAATTTGGGCGGGTATTTCATCAAAAACCAGCCCAATTTTTATCGACCAGCCCAATGCATTTTTTTCTGGTCGGACGTGACCAAAAGGAGCCCAATCTGGCAACACTGATCCGCTTCTGTGTGACATAAAGCCCGTGTTCTCTGATTTGATTGGTTTTCTCAAATATTTTGACATTGGTCGGTAACAAGCGGTTACAGACAATCTGGTAACAGCGGCGCTGCAGATTGAAGAACCCGGTTGTTAAAAGACGGGACGAAGCCGAATTTGTTGAGAAAGCACATTAGACAGGCAGAACACAAGAAAGTATCAATCTAGTACAGCTGATGACCTCACAAATATGTTATGATTGTTTACACTGTGAGTGAAATTGTGTTTGCAATGTTGGAGAATATAATTAAAGGTTTGTATGGAGAATGGAAGGTGTTTTTTATTGTATTCTGGTAAATCTCTGCTGTTAGTTGCTGCACATATGCCTTTTGTTGTTAGCAAACATATGCAGTGTGTGTACATTCTTATAGATGCCGATCGCTTCATCAAATAAATCACCATATTGGCTGTTGGTTATCTTGATCATCGGTTATCTCAACGCTTTTTTGCCCCCCGAGGACGTCGACATAACCGGATTCCACTGTATATTTTTACTGTGTTTACTAGTGTCACCAACGGGTGCGTTATGCGATGCGGAGAGGGAGACGAGGAGAGCAGGTTTCCAAGTGAAACTTAACTTTATTCAAAACCAGAAAACAAAAAAATTTAAATACTGAACAGAAACGGCACACTTTGTGCAAACTTGGAAAACCACGAAAGGAACACGGCATCCACACACGACGACACAAGCACACAGCAACCTCAACACTGACAAAGATATGTGAACACAGGAGGGTTTATAACAAGCACGGATGGGAAACAGCTGACGAGACTCGAGGAAAGTGATTAAACACGAACAGTTGCGTGAAGGACACTGAAGATACATAGAAGAGACCCGGATGTGAACGAGACAAGACTGTGACAACTGGATACCTTTTTCAGAATCAGAATCAGAAAGAGCTTTATTGCCAAGTGTGCTTGCACACACAAGGAATTTGTCTTGGTGTTGAAGCTTCCAGTGCACATATACAACACAACATGAGTTTACATAGCAAACAACAATAACAATACATAACATACACAGTACATGTGGTCACATGCTGGGATTTTTTGTATGGAGTGGGAGAGGGGATAGATAAGGACAGGATGTTAGCCATAACATCCGTCTGCATTGTTTTTCTTTCCCTGCGCTCTGCCCAGCATTTTATCTCTTATTAATTCAACTGTTCAAGAGGGAAATGGCCTGTGGAAAGAAACTGTTCCTGTACCGAGATGTTCTAGTGGCCAGTGATCGGAGTCGCCGTCCTGACGGTAACAGTTCAAACAGGGTGTTTCCAGGGTGAGCAGAGTCTGTGATGATTTTACCTGCTCTCTTCTTCACTCTGGAAGAGTACAGGTCCTGGAGGGCTGGCAGGGAAGCACCAATAATCCTCTCTGCAGTCCGGATTGTGCGATGTAGTCTCCCGATGTCAGATTTGGTAGCTGAACCAAACCAGACAGTGATGGAGGTGCACAAAACAGACTCAGTGACGGCCGAGTAGAACTGTATCAGCAGCTCCTGTGGGAGGTTGAGCTTCCTCAGCTGACGAAGGAAGTACAGTCTCTGCTGGGCCTTTTTTACAATGGAGTCGATGTGATTGTTCCACTTCAGGTCCTGAGAGATGGTGGTGCCCAGGAACCTGAATGACTCCACTGCTGCCACTGTGCTGTTCATGATGGTGAGTGGAGGCAGAGCAGGGCTGTTCCTCCTGAAGTCCACTATCATCTCCACCGTTTGGAGCGTGTTGAGCTCAAGGTTGTTATAACTGCACCAGACAGACAATTGTTCAACCTCTAGTCTGTAAGCAGACTCGTCACCGTTTCGGATGAGGCCGATGACGGTGGTGTCGTCTGCAAATTTCAGGAGCTTCACAGAAGGGTCTTTAGAAGTGCAGTCATTGGTGTACAGGGAGAAGAGCAGTGGGGAGAGAACACACCCCTGGGGGGCGCCAATGCTGGTAGTGAGAGTCCTGGATGTGAGTTTCCCCAGTCTCACTCGCTGCTGCCGGTCTGTCAGGAAGCTGGTGATCCACTGACAGATTGAGGATGGCAAGGAGAGCTGGGTCAGTTTAGCTGTAAGAAGATCAGGCATGATGGTGTTGAAGGCCGAGCTGAAGTCCACAAATAAGATCCTTGCATAAGTCCCAGGTCTGTCGAGATGTTGCAGGATATAATGCAGTCCCATGTTGACTGCATCATCCACAGACCTGTTTGCTCTGTAGGCAAATTGGAGAGGATCCAGCAAGGGTCCAGTGATGTCCTTCAGGTGGGCCAGAACCAGTCTTTCAAATGACTTCATGACCACAGATGTGAGAGCGACAGGTCTGTAGTCATTAAGTCCAGTGATTTTGTTTTTTTTGGGGACAGGAATGATGGTGGAGCGTTTGAAGCAACGGGGAACTTCACACTGCTCCAATGATCTATTGAAGATCCGCGTGAATCCTGGGGCCAGTCTTCACGCGGATTTTTTTTGTTTTTTATAGCATAGCATAGCACAGCACTGAGAGTCCGTGCAGTATAGCTGAGAAAACTGAGCTGTGGTGTGAGAGCGGGTGATAAAGTGCAGGCTTGATTGTGAACAGGAGCAGGTGTTCAGTCCTCGGGTGACTGGGAATGAGTGGGCGGAGCGTGGGAGTCTGGTGCAGGGGGCGTAGCTGAGTCCGTGACACACACACACATATTCTCTCTGACAGAATTGTGGGCCGTACATAATTATAAAACCAAACAACAATGTTAGTGATGTTTAAACAGTCAGTTTTCCTCTAGATTGGTCACTTTTGATCAATTAAGTGGGAGAATCTTCATCTTCTCAAAATATGTAATAATGGGTTGCCAAGTCTTCTAAAAGTTTTGGACAGATCCTTTCATCAAATATTTATTTTTCTCTCATGTTAAATATGACTCTAGGTCACATATCCACACTGAAGCTTTAGGTGGGTTTGATGACTTCCACTCCAGTAATATTCTTCGTCTCTCTAAATAGGTGGAAAAAGCAATAACATTTTCAGCTTTATTTGTAAAAGTTACTCAGTGTTGTGCTTCTCTGTGAAAAAAATGGGTTTTATATCCAAGTTAAAGGCCTCATTCAGTGCTTTAAATATAAATCTCCAATAGTCACTCAGCTTTCAACAAGCCCAGAACATATGAAACGGTTTGGCATCGAACACACAAATCATCAACATTAGGATAACTCTTTGAGAGTCTATATTTTGTGTCGTAGGCACGGCGGAGGAGCTTGAACTGTTTAAGGCTGAGGCGTCACAAGAGCTTGATCCATTTACTCTATTTAGAGCCTCATCCCACATGTCCTTTACCCACTCACCTCTAATTCTGTCAATTAACATTATTTGAGGACATGACTATCTTATGCATTACTGTAATTTGACCTTGAGTTGTAGACTAAAATTTGATTCAATAGTGAAGTAGATGGGAGATCAAGGAGAGTTGAACTGAGTTTGGATAAAATGTCAGACTTGAAAGTAACGAAATAGGTTGAACTATGACAGTTGAAATTTCTCTGAGAGGTCTTTAAAACTGGCAAAAGTGCCATTTATATAAAAATCCCTACACTTGGCCAAGCCTATCCTCTGCCACTGTGCATATGTGCGATCGGTTTTACCAGCAGGAAACACGTGGTTATTGCAGAGGGGCTTAGCATTGAACAGTGACTGAGTTTATGCCTTTGTCTAAACTGTGACCATATTTTGATTGTTGAACATACAACGGGGCTTGAGGAGTATTTAAAGGGGGAGAATGGTAACTTTATTGTTATTAGAGCAGGAAGGAATGTAGAGAAACAAGTTTTTTGCCTCTGCCTTACACCAATCGATCTCAGGAGAATTAAACCAACAAATGATTTTTTTATTTTATTTAGATTAGATTTCCCTAACCCTGTGCAGTGCAAAACTGCATGATCAAGCCGTCTTTGCAATGTGATCTTTGAAGGTCAGTTGGTCCTCAAAGATCACTCCAAGATTTCTGTCAGACCTTGATTGGGTGATATTCGAGGAGCCGATCTGGATGGTGAAGTTGTACTGGAGAGTCGAAAAGGCAGGAAAGACATCGTCTTGCAGATGCCATTATGTTTATTTTAGATTTAGGTTTTATTTTGGTCATTAAAGTCGTTAAATGTCTGCCGGTTCCCGCCTCCTTCCTCCCTGAACAAAGAACATTGTTACAATGATTAACAGTGTCAAAGGCAGCAGATATATCTATAAGATTGAGAACTGACGATATATACATGTGAAAGTGTTAATCTGCCAGCAGGTTAGAGTTTAGTCTCTGAGCAGGACGCTGGTACAGTAAAGCGTAAATCTGAGTAAAGCATAAAGCGTAAATTTGAGTAAAGCGTAAATCTGAGTAAAGCGTAAAACTGAGTAAAGTGTAAGGCCTAAAGCTGAGTAAAGCATAAATCTGAGTAAAGCGTAAAGCTGAATAAAGCGTAAAGCTGAGTAAAGCTTAAAGCTGAGTAAAGCTGTAACAGTTTTACTGCTACTTTTGGTGTCAGTATTTGGTTATACATGTAATGTCTGAATGTACCACTAGGTAGTGCTGTAGCCTCTAGGCTACCTATTAGTATAAAAGGTGGTAGAGAAGAAGCAGGAGGTAGGAAGCATGTGCTAGGCACCTAAGGATCTTCCTGCGAGAAGCTGTCTTGTTTTGTACCCGGTGTTCGAGGAACTTTTAGTTCTAAAGCTCAACTGTGAGTACGATTGTTTGTCTTTGTATATGATGTTTAGGTCATAAATGTTCATGTAAAGAGTAGCACTAAGTTTGTCATTTTTGTTTAATGCAGCGGGTTCTTTGTAAGAATGAGGATACAGCTAACATTAATAGGACTTGTCTAGAGGATCACCAATCGACCACGCCTTTGTAACGGACTTGAACCGGTCTTCACCCATAAACCACACGAACACTTGACTTCAGATGATTTTTTTTTACTGTAATGAGAAGAAATGAAATAGTAGAACAATCAGTAGCTTCTCTCTCTCTGATATTTACTCAGAGCTCGACGTGAGAGAGCCATACAGTGCGCATCCTCCAGTCTCGCAGATAGACTGAGACTATCACATATTTAACCAAAAAACAACCAGAAAATAAAATAGAAACATTAATAACAAAACATAAATATAACATTTCTTACTCTATAAAATGTACATTAACAATTATTAATATAATACAACAGTGCATAAAGAATACACAGTATAAATATATATATATATATATACTTAACACATAGCACATAACATCACTGACATGAATGTTAATTATAGTGTTTACTATATTGTTACGACAATATTAACTATATATAACCTTATTATTACAAATCACAAATCAATTTAGAATGAAATTGTATAACGCACCATACTGTATGTATGTATAACAACGTGTAGGCCGCACCACATGCGTCACATTCTACACGTGCAACACATTCTCGCTCTAATAACACGCTACATATCAATCAACAATTCAAAATAATCACTCGATTTTAAACAAAACCATATTAACATACCTGTAATGAGAAGAAATGAAATAGTAGAACAATCAGTAGCTTCTCTCTCTCTGATATTTACTCTGCACATACAATGAAACTCAATTAGCGCCATAATACACTCCACAAAAATCAAATAACATACAAAATAATACATTTTAAATATGACTAACAAAAGTAAAAATGACAATCGATTAATTATATTAATCTCTCGCTAAACATGTATTAAAACAACCGTCACTATACCAGAGCTCGACGTGAGAGAGCCATACAGTGCGCATCCTCCAGTCTCGCAGATAGACTGAGACTATTGGGTGACGCGCATATGGAAAACTCTGTGATTATTCCGCCAATATCCCTCCTCAACAATGTTCAAATAAAATAGTCCCACAAACAACACACTTGTCCACTATAAACAAAATAGAAAAACAACAAAATTTCGTGAAGTTCAATAATTCACACTAATTACAAAAATAAGAAATTAAAACAATTACTTTAAACAAAATAAAACTAATTTACACAAATATTGTAGAAAAAATTAGAACAAATAAATGAGTTTTTTTTTAATCTTTTTCACACCGGCTACACCTTCAGCTTCAAGCATTTACTACATCGGCTGGAGTTGTGTTTTCTGTCCACTGGCGGATATGTCTTCAACTGCAACCAGCTTAAGTACTCTTTCTTCACACTGTTACCTCTGCAAGGACTGAACTCTCGGTAGCCTAAAGCTACAATTGGACTGCTCTTAAAAAGGGAAAAAGGAAGTAATTTGTGTTTGTATTTAAGTTGATGTTTGAACGATTTTGTTGTTGGGTGCTTTAATTACCTCATACAGAATGACTTATTTCGTAGTGTGCCTGACAAGCAACACGGCTGCACTCATCAGTTAATCATACCCACACCGCTAAGAGAAACGTTTTTGCACTTCGCTCATTCAAACCCATTGAGTGGACATCTAGGAAGAATGAAAACCTTGAGGAGACTACTCGATAATGTCTATTGGCCTGACATTCGCAAAGATGTTTGGAGTTTCTGCACTCAGTGTAAGACATGTCAAGCTTACAAGCCTAGAATCTCAAAACTCTCCGGACTGTTGCAGTCAACCCCGGTAGTAGAACCTGGTTATATGATCGGAGTAGATTTGATGGGTCCTTTCCCAAGAAGCCCTAGATCCAACGAATATCTACTAGTCTTTGTAGACTACTGCAGTAAGTGGGTAGAACTCTTTCCGTTGCGATCCGCAAAAACTCATCTAATAACCAACATCCTAACGAAGGAAATGTTCACCCGTTGGGGCGCTCCAGCGTATTTAGTTTCTGACCGTGGGCCTCAGTTCACTGCTCAGTTGCTCAACGATGCTTGCAAACGGTGGGGTGTTATCCAGAAACTTACTACAGCCTACCACCCTCAGACTAACCTGACTGAAAGAGTTAACAAGACATTGAAGACAATGATTTCTTCTTACGTTCATGACAACCACCGAGATTGGGACAAATGGATTCCAGAATTCAGGTACGCCATTAATTCTGCGTGGCAAGAAAGTACAGATCTCACTCCAGCAGAGGTCGCACTAGGACGTAAACTGAAAGGTCCACTCGAGCGATTGGTACGCAAACCACCAAGTCCTGACCACCTAGCCTATAACACGGTTGAAAGGCAGAAAATTCTTCTTGACCAAGTGAGGAGGAAAACTGGCCAAGCTCAAGAGAGACAAGGCAGGTACTACAACAAGCGTAGAAAAGTTGAGTCTTTTGAGGAAGGAGATCTAGTTTGGATACTTACTCACCCTCAATCTCGTGCTGCCGACTATTTTATGGCTAAATTAGCTCCAAAATGGCAAGGTCCTGCTAAGATTATAAAAAAGGTCAATAATGTCAATTACAAAGTTGTAATGCTTGATAACCCGAACCAAAAGGATACTTACCATGTGGAAAAGTTAAAGAGATTTTTTGGGACTGTGTAATGTTTCTTTTGGGGGAGGGGTGTGTAACTGTTTTACTGCTACTTTTTGTGTCAGTATTTGGTTATACATGTAATGTCTGAATGTACCACTAGGTAGTGCTGTAGCCTCTAGGCTACCTATTAGTATAAAAGGTGGTAGAGAAGAAGCAGGAGGTAGGAAGCATGTGCTAGGCACCTAAGGATCTTCCTGCGAGAAGCTGTCTTGTTTTGTACCCGGTGTTCGAGGAACTTTTAGTTCTAAAGCTCAACTGTGAGTACGATTGTTTGTCTTTGTATATGATGTTTAGGTCATAAATGTTCATGTAAAGAGTAGCACTAAGTTTGTCATTTTTGTTTAATGCAGCGGGTTCTTTGTAAGAATGAGGATACAGCTAACATTAATAGGACTTGTCTAGAGGATCACCAATCGACCACGCCTTCAGCTTCAAGCATTTACTACATCGGCTGGAGTTGTGTTTTCTGTCCACTGGCGGATATGTCTTCAACTGCAACTGGCTTAAGTACTCTTTCTTCACACTGTTACCTCTGCAAGGACTGAACTCTCGGTAGCTTAAAGCTACAATTGGACTGCTCTTAAAAAGGGAAAAAGGAAGTAATTTGTGTTTGTATTTAAGTTGATGTTTGAACGATATTGTTGTTGGGTGCTTTAAAGGATTAAAGGTGACTCATTGCAATTTAGGATGTCTGGTCCCTCAATTTATTATGCAATTAGTAATTAAGTTTGAATTAAGACAAACTGTTGCATAAAAATGGCGCCCGAACAGGGACCCCCGAATTCCAAATTCAATTGAATCTTAAGACATATATCCTACTTTCAATGAGTCATTTTGTCTGTGCATTTATTTAGTTACACATTTTGAGTCACCGCATTACCAAAATATTTGATACTTGATGAAAATGGCCTCTTTGGAAGCCGAGAGAGAGGGTGATGTTCCTTTAACCCAGTGCTTCTCAATTATTTTCTGTCGCGACCCCCCTAGGAAGAAGTAAACATTTCACGCGCCCCCCCTCCCCCTATTTTGGAACTTTCGCTTTATTGTTTCCATGGCAACGCGTCATGCTTGTCACGTGACAGACCGCAGTCACAAAGAGCGCTGTTTGATAGATGTTTCACATTTATTTATTTTTTCTTTTTTATTCAAAATTGTCACCAACTTGTTGGCTCTGTTATCAACTACCTGATATTCAGATTCTCAGATATGTGGAAGTGAATGTTTGTCGCTTAAAAACCTTTATAATGATCAAGTTCTCTGAGCGCGTCTTTTTTTGGATCAGTGCCAGATAGCGCGTGAAGGGTTTGTTATCTGAACTTCATATCTGCTGCTCTTGTTCAGTGCAAGAAAACCTACTCCCTGACAAAAAAAGCATGTTCCCCACGGTCACGCGTGCCCCCCCTGGCATCGCTCCGCGCCCCCCACTATTTGAGAACCACTGCTTTAACCCCAGACTATGGTTCAGAACCTTTCACTATTCGTCGTGAGCCTGTCCAAGACCTTATTCATTCTCTCAGTAATTTGTATCTGGAACATGAACAGGAAAATGTTGAACAAGACTGTGATTTCGATGATACTCTGTTACCTCCACCTCCTCCAAATGAAGATGATGACAGTTTGGTAACTATGATCATGGCTTCCAGAATAAATAAATTAGAAGGTAGAATGGAAGGGTTGGAAAATTCCTCTGATATTCATTTTAAAGATATGCAATACCAGTTAGATGTGCAAAGTAGTCGGTTGACTGTCATCGAAACTCAGCTGCAATCCTTGCTAAACCAGCACAAAGACCATCATGCAGAGCTACAACGTTTAGAAAACTCACTAACCGCCCAGCTGAAGGTTGAATGTGGCCAAGTAAAAGACGCTTTGGAAACTAAAGTCCAGGAGTTGGGACAAGCGGTTATGGATTGTCTGAAAAGGAGAGATGGCCAGCTGAGAGCCCTAATTCAAACTTCAGGGGGAGCGACTTCGACTCCAAGTTTCCACCACACAGTATCAACCCATGGTTCTTCGCGACCTGTGCATTGCCAGACACCCATCAAGATGGAATTTCCAAAGTTCGGAAGTTTAGACGGTGAGGATCCCATTACATATCTAGAGCGATGTGACGAATATTTAGCTATGCAACCTTTGAACGATGTAGAAATCTTATCTATGCTTCCTGCTGTATTGACACACACCGCTAAAGACTGGTGGGTAGCAGAGAAAAGGAAGGTAAGAACTTGGGCACAATTTAAGATTGCTTTTCGCCAATCCTTTTTATCTGATGATCATGAAGCGGAAGTAGAACGAAGAATCAGAGAGAGAAAACAAAGAGTTGATGAAAGTATCCGGACATTTGCATACCAATATAGAGCACTATGTCTAAGATTAAAACCAGCTATGACAGAGCGGGAAATCCTCCAAGCGACACTTCGCAACTGCAATCCAAGAATAGCAAGTATTCTAAGGGGTACTGTTTCTACAGTGGACGAACTGGTACGTGTAGGAACGCTCATAGAGAGAGACATTAGTGAGGAGAGAGCTTTCTGGAGACAAAGACATCAAGACACCACCTCTAGGCCTCAAGAAGCTAACAAGTCCCAGAGAGGACTGTCATCCAATCCACACATTGCCGTTGTTACAGAAGACAAAAGAAAGCTGCTAACAACATTGACATTACCCATAACCATTCGAAGTCATCAATATCAAGCAATATTAGACACGGGAAGTACGTATTCTTTAGTACAAGAGTCATGCTGGAAGAAGTTGAAATTGGATCAAGAAGTCATGCAATCAAGTAGAGGACAGACCTTTTCCCTTGCTAATGGGTATGTACAGTCAGCCTTAGGAATAATAGACTGGAAAGGTACAATCCATGGGCATAATTATCCTTTAAGAGCGTATGTGATGAGAGACTGTGATTTGACGTTCTCAGTGGTACTAGGTCTCGAGTATCTGGTGACCTCAGGAATCCTTATTGATTTTAGAAACTCCACCTACAAACTGCCCGAAGAATGTGACTCAATCCACACCTTCATGACATCTTCACCCTCACCAACGGTCAGTCTGCACATTGCATTACCTTTAGAACCAACAACTTCCTCTACACTAACTACCATAAAAGAGTTAGTGAATCGAGCAGATGCTTCCAAAGCACAAAGACGTCAGTTAGAAGGCCTAAGCCAGCAGCCATATCGCCCTGTAGCCTAAGACTGGTTGCCCACTGAAGCTAAGCAGGGTTGAGCCTGGTTTGTACCTGGATGGGAGACCTCCTGGGAATGACTAGGTTGCTGCTGGAAGTGGTGTTAGGAGGCCAGCAGGGGGTGCTCACCCTGCGGTCTGTGTGGGTCCTAACGCCCCAGTATAGTGATGGGGACACTGTACTGCAACAAGCACCGTCCTTCGGATGAGACGTTAAACCGAGGTCCTGACTCTCTGTGGTCATTAAAAATCCCAAGGATGTCCTTCGCAAGAGTAGGGTGTAACCCCGGCATCCCTGGCCAAATCTGCCCGTTGGCCTTGGTCCATCACGGCCCCCTAATCACCCCCTTACACTAATTGGCTTCATTGCTCTGTCTCCTCTCCTTAGCTGGTGTGTGGTGAGCGTTCTGGCACAGGTTGCTGTCGCATCATCCAAGTGGATGCTGCACACCGGCGGTTGAGGAGATTCCCCCCCCCCCCCCCTCCCTCCCAAGCGCTTTGAGCTTGGTAAAAAGCGCTATATAAATGTAACTGATTATTATTATTATTATTAATGCTTGATTGGCCAACAGTATGCACCGATAGTTTGGGACAGACCACTTTAATTCGCCACCAAATCTATACCATCGATGAGATTCCTGTTCGCAAGAAAGCTTACCCTGTTTCTGTCACCAAACAAAAGTTCATAGATGAAGAAGTAGCAAATATGCTGAGCAAAGGTATCATAAGACCTTCTGTTTCCCCTTGGGCAGCGCCAGTAGTCTTGGTGCCAAAGAAGGATGGCGGTACTCGTTTCTGTGTTGATTACAGAGCTCTGAATTCCAAGACTAATTTGGATGGATTTCCAATGCCACAGATTCAGAATATCCTAGAGTCATTGTACGGAGCAGTCGTTTTCAGTACCTTAGACCTTAAATCTGGTTACTAGCAGGTAGGAATGGAGGAAGGTAGCATCAAAAAAACTGCCTTTGTCACAAAAAACAACCAGTTTGAATTTGTTCGTCTTCCTTTCGGCCTCAAAAACGCCGCTGCAACCTTTCAAAGGCTTATGAACAATATTCTGAGAGATTTCCTAGGAAAATTCTGTTTTGTCTATCTCGACGACATTGTAATTTACTCCAAGTCCATTCCAGACCACTTCCAACACCTTAAACTACTCTTCACGAAACTGGAAGCAGCAGGATTAACGCTCAACCTCAAGAAATGTTCCATGTTACAAAAAACCATTACGTATCTGGGTCATGTTGTTTCTGCAGAAGGTGTCCGTACTGAAGCCTCTAAAGTCACAGCAGTGAATGATTTCCCAGTGCCAAAGAATCTCAAAGAAGTCCAAAGATTTGTAGGTCTTGCAAGTTGGTACCATCGTTTCATTCCCCACTTTTCTGAGCGAGCAGCACCTCTATATGCCCTAAAGGCCAAGGACGCAGCTTGGGAGTGGACTGTTGAATGTCAAAATGCTTTCAATGATCTTAAGAACGCCCTCCAACGAGCCCCAGTTTTAATGCCACCTGACTTCACGAAGGATTTTAAAGTGCAAACTGATGCTAGCGATATAGGATTAGGAGCTGTGCTGACACAGGACTTGGATGGTGCAGAACATGTCATTGCTTATGCGTCACGACTTCTACAAGGTGCAGAGAAATCATACTCTACTGCAGAGAAAGAGTGTCTAGCAGTGGTGTGGGCTGTAGAGAAGTGGAGACAGTACTTGGAAGGAAGGAACTTTGAAGTACTCACAGACCATTCCGCTCTGACTTGGGTATTCAATCAGCCTAAGCCATCTTCACGCTTGACCAGGTGGGCTTTACGACTACAAGGTTTTAATTTCACGGTCAAGTACCGAAAAGGGTCCTGTAATGTAGTACCGGATGCTTTGTCCAGAGGTATGCCTGTACAAGAGGAAGTAAGCCATATTGCCCTATGTCAACCTACGAAGCCAGATCCGAACTTGCCAGTAAGCTGGGATGAGATTGGGAGAGCTCAGAAGCTTGATACATCTTTACAGCCTTTATGGGAAACAGCTAAACAACCTGCCGCAGACCCTAACCGCATCACTTACCTCATACAGAATGACTACTTATTCCGTAGTGTGCCTGACAAGCAACACGGCTGCACTCATCAGTTAATCATACCCACACCGCTAAGAGAAACGTTTTTGCACTTCGCTCATTCAAACCCATTGAGTGGACATCTAGGAAGAATGAAAACCTTGAGGAGACTACTCGATAATGTCTATTGGCCTGAGATTCGCAAAGATGTTTGGAGTTTCTGCACTCAGTGTAAGACATGTCAAGCTTACAAGCCTAGAATCTCAAAACTCTCCGGACTGTTGCAGTCAACCCCGGTAGTAGAACCTGGTTATATGATCGGAGTAGATTTGATGGGTCCTTTCCCAAGAAGCCCTAGATCCAACGAATATCTACTAGTCTTTGTAGACTACTGCAGTAAGTGGGTAGAACTCTTTCCGTTGCGATCCGCAAAAACTCATCTAATAACCAACATCCTAACGAAGGAAATGTTCACCCGTTGGGGCGCTCCAGCGTATTTAGTTTCTGACCGTGGGCCTCAGTTCACTGCTCAGTTGCTCAACGATGCTTGCAAACGGTGGGGTGTTATCCAGAAACTTACTACAGCCTACCACCCTCAGACTAACCTGACTGAAAGAGTTAACAAGACATTGAAGACAATGATTTCTTCTTACGTTCATGACAACCACCGAGATTGGGACAAATGGATTCCAGAATTCAGGTACGCCATTAATTCCGCGTGGCAAGAAAGTACAGATCTCACTCCAGCAGAGGTCGCACTTTTCTTTTGGGGGAGGGGTGTGTAACTGTTTTACTGCTACTTTTTGTGTCAGTATTTGGTTATACATGTAATGTCTGAATGTACCACTAGGTAGTGCTGTAGCCTCTAGGCTACCTATTAGTATAAAAGGTGGTAGAGAAGAAGCAGGAGGTAGGAAGCATGTGCTAGGCACCTAAGGATCTTCCTGCGAGAAGCTGTCTTGTTTTTTACCCGGTGTTCGAGGAACTTTTAGTTCTAAAGCTCAACTGTGAGTACGATTGTTTGTCTTTGTATATGATGTTTAGGTCATAAATGTTCATGTAAAGAGTAGCACTAAGTTTGTCATTTTTGTTTAATGCAGCGGGTTCTTTGTAAGAATGAGGATACAGCTAACATTAATAGGACTTGTCTAGAGGATCACCAATCGACCACGCCTTCAGCTTCAAGCATTTACTACATCGGCTGGAGTTGTGTTTTCTGTCCACTGGCGGATATGTCTTCAACTGCAACTGGCTTAAGTACTCTTTCTTCTCACTGTTACCTCTGCAAGGACTGAACTCTCGGTAGCCTAAAGCTACAATTGGGCTGCTCTTAAAAAGGGAAAAAGGAAGTAATTTGTGTTTGTATTTAAGTTGATGTTTGAACGATTTTGTTGTTGGGTGCTTTAAAGGATTAAAGGTGACTCATTGCAATTTAGGATGTCTGGTCCCTCAATTTATTATGCAATTAGTAATTAAGTTTGAATTAAGACAAACTGTTGCAAAGCGTAAAACTGAGTAAAGAGTAAGGCCTAAAGATGAGTAAGGCCTAAAGATGAGTAAGGCCTAAAGATGAGTAAGGCCTGAAGCTGAGTGAAGCCTGAAGCTGAGTGAAGCCTGAAGCTGAGTGAAGCCTGAAGCTGAGTGAAGCCTGAAGCTGAGTGAAGCCTGAAGCTGAGTGAAGCCTGAAGCTGAGTGAAGCCTGAAGCTGAGTGAAGCCTGAAGCTGAGTGAAGCCTGAAGCTGAGTGAAGCCTGAAGCTGAGTGAAGCCTGAAGCTGAGTGAAGCCTGAAGCTGAGTGTCACTGCACCGCTCACCAGGGACTCTTATTTTGCCGTTTTGTCACCTGCCTGTTTCCATGGACACTTCCACCCAGTTGTTTGTCATTTGTTAATCACTGCTCTTGTATTCAGTCACCCCAGTTCACTCCTTATTGGTCGGTTCTTGTTTGTGTTACATCTTGTTTTGTGTGCTCGCCTGCTACGATCTCCTTGTGGATATTAAAGTTCCGTTGTGCGAGACGGCAGCCCTGAGCCCGCAACGACCCGTCAGTCAGCGCCTGATGTACTGCTTCCCACCCTATCCCACCTGCATTCATCTATATTTGTTTCTTCGTCTGTCAATCTGTCACCTCCAGCCTCATCTGCAGTTGGGGAGTCATTGGTTTTGCATCCGGCCTTGAACCCCTTCTCTCCACCTCAGCCCATCGACCTGTCAGCTCCACCCTGGCTTCTCCCACCCTCGGCTCCACCTGTGACCCTCGACCTGGCGCCTCCACCGGGTTCCATTGGCTCCTCCTCAGTCTGTCGTCAGTCCACCTTCACCATGGACTTACGGCATTTCCGCTGCGCTCCATCCCTCCACCCCTTCGGCTGCAGTAGGCTCCTCCGTCCCTGCGTCATCACCTCGGTCCTCCATCACAGTCCTCGGGCACACTCGTTCCACCTTGGGAGGTCGTCGCCACGCCTTCGCCTTGATCTCCAGGGGCAGTGGTGTTGCTTGGGTCCGTCGGCTCTCCACCTACATCCTGGGACCCATCGGTTCCGTCCCCATCGGACATCACCAGGATGTCTTTGGCCATCACTTTTCCCTGGTTCCTCCCTCCATCGACTCCACCGTGGGCTGTCGTCAGCTCGCTCTGGGTTGGTCGTCTCAATCATCCTCCTCCTTGGCCTTCGGGAGGGAGTCACTCTGCCATTCACACATCATCGTCCCCCTGGTCCTCGTCCTCCTTGGGAACCGCCTCCTACAACCATCTGGTCTGCTTCACGGCGCGAGGTCAGGCCTTTTCGGGAGGGGGTGTAGTGTCACTGCACTGCTCACCAGGGACTCTCATTTTGCCGTTTTGTCACCTGCCTGTTTCCTTGGACACTTCCACCCAGCTGTTTGTCATTTGTTAATCACTGCTCTTGTATTTAGTCACCCCAGTTCACTCCTTAGTTGTCGGTTCTTGTTTGTGTTACCACTTGTTTGTGTACACAACTGTTACTATCTCCTTGTTGATATTAAAGTTCCGTTGGATCATGTTTCTACATCTTTGTCCTTGCCTTGCCTGACCGTAATACTGAGTAAAGCGTAAATCTGTGTGTGTGAGAGAGTGTTTGTGTGTGTGAGAGTATGTGTGTTTGAGAGAATGAAAGTGTGTGTGAGAGTGAAAGTGTGTGTGTTTGTGTGTGTGTGTGTCTGAAAGAGACTGTGTGTGTGTGTTTGTGTGAGAGTGAAAGTGTGTGTATGTGTCTGAAAGATAGTGTTTGTGTGTGTGTGTGTGAGAGAGTGAAAGTGTTTGTGTGTGTCTGAAAGAGTGTGTTTGAGAGAGTGAAAGTGTGTGTGCTTGTGTGAGTGTGTGTGTGTCTGAGAGTGTGTTTTTGTGTCTAAGAGAGTATGTTTGTGTATGTGTGAGAGAGTGTGTTTGTGTGTGTGTATGAGAGTGTGTGTGCGTGCACTAATATAATACAGACTCTGCATATGTTCATATATTCAGAAAGGAAATATTTAAATTGCACCTGTTCAGATTTCATAAGCAGCTCCTTTGGTTTTAGGGAACAGCTCGACTCGTCGATGGAAAGATTGTGATTGAATCGGATAAATTCACTCATGTGAGGGAGATCCGGGGCGAGGAGATGATCGAGGTCAGGAGACAATCCTTTACTTGTGTGTTTCTCTGGGAGTCGATGTAAATCTCTGGTTTGTTTGTGTGTATGTGTGTGTGTGTGTGTGGGTTTGTGTGTGTGTGTTTTTGTTGGTGTTTTTTTGTGTATGTTTGTGTGTGTTTCAGACTCTCACGGCTGGAAGTGCAACTCTCGTCCGGACGAGTCGGCGCATCTAATTCTGCTTTTACTGTCAACAATCATCTTTTAAAAACCTTCTTCTGCTGGTTGAAATAAACAAGTTTTTGCTCTTTATTTTCATTCTGACCTTTACTGAAAAAAAATGATTTTGCTTAATGATTGAGTTAGTTATTAACATCTGTTGTGTGATAATGTCTTATTAACATCTGTTGTGTAATAATGTGTTATTAACATCTGTTGTGTGGTAATGTGTTATTAATTCATTTGTAAAAGAATTTCAA
Organism: Rhodeus uyekii; assembly: GCA_037043235.1. NCBI lineage: Eukaryota > Metazoa > Chordata > Actinopteri > Cypriniformes > Acheilognathidae > Rhodeus > Rhodeus uyekii. The sequence continues at coordinate 32,908 of JAWRVZ010000640.1, forward strand.
ACGTAAAGCAACATGTTTTATTGAAATGCAATTCAATAAAGATTTATATATTAATAAAATGTCCAGGAATGATTCTATACGTTCTGACTTTCCACAAGGATCTAAAATATTATAATGAGAAAACATGAGTATGAGAATTGTAGTGTGTTAGTTACAAATGACTTGCTCTTATCATCCGATCGTGGTTGTATCTCTCTATCAGAGTTACTGGACTTTAGTGCTGCATTTGATACAATCGACCACAAAATCCTTCTGAATAGACTTGAAAATTATGTTGGCATTAGTGGAGTTGCATTAGCCTGGTTCAAATCATACTTATCTGAGCGTTATCACTTTGTAGCAGTAAATGAGGAGATGTCATATCGATCACAGGTTCAGTATGGAGTTCCTCAAGGTTCAGTACTAGGACCATTGCTTTTCACCCTGTACATACTTCCTTTGGGTGCAGTTATTAGGAAGCATGGCATTAGCTTTCATTGTTACGCTGATGATACTCAGCTCTATATTTCTTCTCATCCTGATGAAATGAACAAATTCACTAAATTAACAGAATGCATAACTGATAGAAAAAATTGGATGACTAATAACTTTCTACTGCTAAATTTTGAAAAAACAGAGATTCTAATTATTAGACCAAAAAGTTCAGCACATAATAATCTAGACTACTGCCTAACACTCGATAGCTGCTCTGTCAAGTCTTCGTCGTCAGTTAGAAACCTGGGTGTGCTCTTTGATACCAATCTTTCATTTGAAAGCCATGTTTCTAGCATCTGTAAAACGGCATTCTTCCATCTTAAAAATATATCTAAATTGCGACATATGCTCTCAAAGACAAATGCAGAAAAGTTAGTTCATGCGTTCATGAGTTCAAGGCTAGATTATTGTAATGCTCTACTAGGTGGTTGCCCTGCACGTTTAATAAACAAATTCCAGCTGGTCCAAAATGCAGCAGCTCGAGTTCTTACTAGAACCAGGAAGTATGAGCATATTAGCCCAGTTCTGTCAAACCTGAACTGGCTTCCTATTAATCACTGAATACATTTTAAAATCTTGCTAATGACTTACAAAGCATTAAATGGTTTAGCTCCACAGTACTTGAGCGATCTCTGAACACATTATAGTCCTTCACGTCTATTGCGATCCCAAAATACTGACCAGCTTATAATACCTAGAATATCAAAGTCAACTGCTGGCGGTCGATCCTTTTCCTATTTAGCTCCTAAACTCTGGAACAGTCTTCCTATTACAGTTCGGGAAGCAGGCACACTCTGTCAGTTTAAATCTAGACTAAAAACACATCTCTTCAACCTGGCATACACAACACATTATACATACATTTTTAATCCAAATCATGTAAAATGATTGTTAGGCTGCATAATTTAGATAAGCCGGAACCGGGAACATTCCCATAACATCTGATGTACTCGATACATCAGAAGAAGAATGGCATCTACGCTGATATTGGTCTCTGTTTATTCCAAGGTTACCGTGGTCAGCCGGATCCGGGCCGCATCCAGATCAGATGAAGGACCTGCAGCTCGACACGAGCACAGCACACACACACACACACACACACACACACACACACACACACACACACACACACACACACACACACACAGTCCTGAAATGTCTGCGGAGGTCGTGATTCTACTAGACCCTCCCCTGTGACGATCATGAATCTCCTACCGGATCAAACTTAATATAATATCTGACTTGAAATGTTGTCAATATAATAATCATGCACTATTTGGCTGTTGTTCAGAGGAGAACTGGTCCCGACTGAGCCTGGTTTCCCCCAAGGGTTTTTTCTCCATTCCGTTCTTCAGTCTGTCTCCTGCTGGAGTTTTGGTTCCTTGCCGCTGTCGCCTCTGGATTGATTAGTTGGGGAAACTTAACACTTAATATTCTTCAATTTTATGATTCGCCTGTGTTGAGTTATGTTTTCATCATCCATGTTGTATTATGTTGTTTGATACCATTGTTGTTATTTCCCCCCCTTGTGTCAGATTATGTTAATGACTGTTGTGTGTCCAAAAGTGGGCGGGAGTTCTTTTGTGCGAAGGTGAGTTTTTTTGTTCGGTATGACTGCACATGTGAATGTCCCTTGAGCACAGATGTTATAACAGTGTGTCGAGATGAGAACAGCAATAATAAAATAATACTAAGAAGTAATTTCAGTGGTATTTGGTGGATGAACGACGGCAACATTCCACACGTGAATACGGCGGAGGGAAATGAAAACGCAACAGCATGCTCTTTTAGACCTGCTGATCAGCCAAAACAAACTTTGTTTTATTGTTTTCCTGTGACCACTGTAAAGCTGCTTTGAAACAATCTGTATTGTAAAAAGCTCTCTATAAATAAAGTTGACTTGAGAGAGTGGGGTAGGGATCAGCAGAAACTAAAGCATGTACTAATTTATTGGGTTAGGAAAGCATCATTAAACATATAATGGATTCATTAAATAATTAAGAAAGGTAGCACTTGTTTAATAGAATTTAGAAGGTAATAGATTTATTTGCTTATTTTCCATTGATAGATTTCTTCCTTGAGTTCTTCAGTTCCTCCGGGCCAGTAGGTGACGCTGCGCATGCTCGGTTTGCGCATGCTCGTGCTGCGCGCGCTTTCACTCGTCGAGGAAGCGCGCGGCTGTTTCAGGCCTCAGAAGCGGATCCGCGTGGACGAAGAATTCAAACACAAATCCCTCAGGAAAGTTAATTTTAATCTTCGCTGTTGATCGTAAGAGAGTGTAATCGCGATCATAATGTCTCGCTACATGCGGCCGCCGAACAGCTCGCTGTTTGTCAGAAACATCTCTGACGAGTCGCGGTGAGTGAAACTTTTCCTCCGGCGCTTTATTAAACTTCACGTTTCTGATACATGTTCATAAAGAAGCGGATGTTTATGAACCATGTTATTGCTCCTCTGTAATGCTGCAAATATGATGCTTAAGGAAGGGTTTATTGTGGCGTGACCGCGCACGTGCACGCGCATTAAGGTTATTAATATTAATGTCTTCATCATTATTATTTCCTCAATCCTGTGTTTTCAGGAACAGCTGTTTTATGGGCTGTAAATATGTTTGATCACACTTTAATTTCTTTATATATTCGAAATGAACTTTTAGCAAATACAGTTATAACTTGTTTATGTTTGAGTTATTAGTGATTAAACTGCAGTAAAAGCTGTTTGTGTGTATTAATGATAAATTAGATTAAGGGATATTCTGGGACATTTGTGGCGCAATGTTGAACCTAAAAGCTCTTTCTCTGCTCTTTTATGTGTTTATATTAAACAGTGTAAATGAGTGTGAAATCTGGGAAACGAGCCTGTTTTCCCATTGGATGAATCCTGAAATGTTGCAGTTTACAAAACTTTTAACACAAAAAAGTGAAAGTGTGTCCAGATCCTGTTATTAATGATGTTTTTGTGTTAATCAACTATTAATAGAACAGCAGTGAGTGCTTGAGAGAGAGAGAGAGAGAGAGTGTGTGTGTGTGCGTGCGCGAGAGTGAGAGAGTGAGTGAGTGAGTGTGTGTGTGTGTGTGCGCGAGCGTGAGTGAGTGTGTGCGTGCGTGCGTGCGAGTGAGTGTGTGTGTGTGTGTGCGTGCGAGCGAGAGTGAGTGAGTGTGTGCGTGCGAGAGTGTGTGCGTGCGAGAGTGTGTGCGCGTGCGAGAGTGAGTGTGTGCGTGCGAGCGAGAGTGTGTGCGTGCGAGCGAGAGTGAGTGAGTGTGTGTGTGTGCGTGCGAGCGAGAGTGAGTGTGTGTGTGCGAGCGAGAGTGAGTGTGTGTGCGTGCGAGCGAGAGTGAGTGTGCGTGCGAGCGAGAGTGAGTGTGTGTGCGTGCGAGCGAGAGTGTGTGTGCGTGCGAGCGAGAGTGAGTGTGCGTGCGAGCGAGAGTGAGTGTGCGTGCGAGCGAGAGTGAGTGTGCGTGCGAGCGAGAGTGTGTGTGTGTGAGCGAGAGTGAGTGTGCGTGCGTGCGTGCGTGCGAGAGTGAGTGTGTGCGTGCGAGAGTGAGTGTGCGTGCGAGAGTGAGTGTGCGTGCGAGAGTGAGTGAGTGAGTGTGCGTGCGAGCGAGAGTGAGTGAGCGTGCGTGCGAGTGAGTGTGCGTGCGAGCGAGAGTGAGTGAGTGTGTGCGAGCGAGAGTGAGTGAGTGTGTGCGAGCGAGAGTGAGTGAGTGTGTGCGAGCGAGAGTGAGTGAGTGTGTGCGAGCGAGAGTGAGTGTGTGCGAGCGAGAGTGCGTGCGAGCGAGAGTGCGTGCGAGCGAGAGTGCGTGCGAGCGAGAGTGCGTGCGAGCGAGAGTGCGTGCGAGCGAGAGTGCGTGCGAGCGAGAGTGCGTGCGAGCGAGAGTGCGTGCGAGCGAGAGTGCGTGCGAGCGAGAGTGCGTGCGAGCGAGAGTGCGTGCGAGCGAGAGTGCGTGCGAGCGAGAGTGCGTGCGAGCGAGAGTGCGTGCGAGCGAGAGTGCGTGCGAGCGAGAGTGCGTGCGAGCGAGAGTGCGTGCGAGCGAGAGTGCGTGCGAGCGAGAGTGCGTGCGAGCGAGAGTGCGTGCGAGCGAGAGTGCGTGCGAGCGAGAGTGCGTGCGAGCGAGAGTGCGTGCGAGCGAGAGTGCGTGCGAGCGAGAGTGCGTGCGAGCGAGAGTGCGTGCGAGCGAGAGTGCGTGCGAGCGAGAGTGCGTGCGAGCGAGAGTGCGTGCGAGCGAGAGTGCGTGCGAGCGAGAGTGCGTGCGAGCGAGAGTGCGTGCGAGCGAGAGTGCGTGCGAGCGAGAGTGCGTGCGTGCGAGAGTGCGTGCGTGCGAGAGTGCGTGCGTGCGAGAGTGCGTGCGTGCGAGAGTGCGTGCGAGAGTGAGTGCGTGCGAGCGAGAGTGAGTGCGTGCGAGCGAGAGTGAGTGCGAGCGAGAGTGCGTGCGAGAGAGAGTGAGTGCGAGCGAGAGTGAGTGCGTGCGAGCGAGAGTGCGTGCGAGCGAGAGTGCGTGCGAGCGAGAGTGCGTGCGAGCGAGAGTGAGTGCGAGCGAGAGTGAGTGCGAGCGAGAGTGAGTGCGAGCGAGAGTGCGTGCGAGCGAGAGTGCGTGCGAGCGAGAGTGAGTGTGCGTGCGTGCGTGCGAGAGTGAGTGTGCGTGCGAGAGTGAGTGAGTGAGCGTGCGTGCGAGCGAGAGTGAGTGAGCGTGCGTGCGAGTGAGTGTGCGAGCGAGAGTGAGTGAGTGCGTGCGAGCGAGAGTGCGTGCGAGCGAGAGTGCGTGCGAGCGAGAGTGCGTGCGAGCGAGAGTGCGTGCGTGCGAGCGAGAGTGAGTGCGTGCGAGCGAGAGTGAGTGCGTGCGAGCGAGAGTGAGTGCGTGCGAGCGAGAGTGCGTGCGAGCGAGAGTGCGTGCGAGCGAGAGTGAGTGCGTGCGAGAGTGAGTGCGTGCGAGCGAGAGTGAGTGCGTGCGAGCGAGAGTGAGTGCGTGCGAGCGAGAGTGAGTGCGTGCGAGCGAGAGTGAGTGCGTGCGAGCGAGAGTGAGTGCGTGCGAGCGAGAGTGAGTGCGTGCGAGCGAGAGTGAGTGCGTGCGAGCGAGAGTGAGTGCGTGCGAGCGAGCGAGAGTGAGTGCGTGCGAGCGAGAGTGCGAGCGAGAGTGCGTGCGAGCGAGAGTGCGTGCGAGCGAGAGTGCGTGCGAGCGAGAGTGCGTGCGAGCGAGAGTGCGTGCGAGCGAGAGTGCGTGCGAGCGAGAGTGCGTGCGAGCGAGAGTGCGTGCGAGCGAGAGTGCGTGCGAGCGAGAGTGCGTGCGAGCGAGAGTGCGTGCGAGCGAGAGTGCGTGCGAGCGAGAGTGCGTGCGAGCGAGAGTGCGTGCGAGCGAGAGTGCGTGCGAGCGAGAGTGCGTGCGAGCGAGAGTGCGTGCGAGCGAGAGTGCGTGCGAGCGAGAGTGCGTGCGAGCGAGAGTGCGTGCGAGCGAGAGTGCGTGCGAGCGAGAGTGCGTGCGAGCGAGAGTGCGTGCGAGCGAGAGTGCGTGCGAGCGAGAGTGCGTGCGAGCGAGAGTGCGTGCGAGCGAGAGTGCGTGCGAGCGAGAGTGCGTGCGAGCGAGAGTGCGTGCGAGCGAGAGTGAGTGAGTGCGTGCGAGCGAGAGTGAGTGCGTGCGAGCGAGAGTGAGTGCGTGCGAGCGAGAGTGAGTGCGTGCGAGCGAGAGTGAGTGCGTGCGTGCGAGCGAGAGTGAGTGCGTGCGAGCGAGAGTGAGTGCGTGCGTGCGAGCGAGAGTGAGTGCGTGCGAGCGAGAGTGAGTGCGTGCGAGCGAGAGTGAGTGCGTGCGAGCGAGAGTGAGTGCGTGCGAGCGAGAGTGAGTGCGTGCGAGCGAGAGTGAGTGCGTGCGAGCGAGAGTGAGTGCGTGCGAGCGAGAGTGAGTGCGTGCGAGCGAGAGTGAGTGCGTGCGAGCGAGAGTGAGTGCGTGCGAGCGAGAGTGAGTGCGTGCGAGCGAGAGTGAGTGCGTGCGAGCGAGCGAGAGTGAGTGCGTGCGAGCGAGAGTGAGTGCGTGCGAGCGAGAGTGAGTGCGTGCGAGCGAGAGTGAGTGCGTGCGAGCGAGAGTGAGTGCGTGCGAGCGAGAGTGAGTGCGTGCGAGCGAGAGTGAGTGCGTGCGAGCGAGAGTGAGTGCGAGCGAGAGTGAGTGCGTGCGAGCGAGAGTGAGTGCGTGCGAGCGAGAGTGAGTGCGTGCGAGCGAGAGTGAGTGCGTGCGAGAGTGAGTGCGTGCGAGAGTGAGTGCGTGCGAGAGTGCGTGCGAGCGAGAGTGAGTGCGAGCGAGAGTGAGTGAGTGCGAGCGAGAGTGAGTGCGAGCGAGAGTGAGTGCGAGCGAGAGTGAGTGCGAGCGAGAGTGAGTGCGAGCGAGAGTGAGTGCGAGCGAGAGTGAGTGCGAGCGAGAGTGAGTGCGAGCGAGAGTGAGTGCGAGCGAGAGTGAGTGCGAGCGAGAGTGAGTGCGAGCGAGAGTGAGTGCGAGCGAGAGTGAGTGCGAGCGAGAGTGAGTGCGAGCGAGAGTGAGTGCGAGCGAGAGTGAGTGCGTGCGAGAGTGCGTGCGTGCGAGAGTGCGAGCGAGAGTGAGTGCGTGCGAGCGAGAGTGAGTGCGTGCGAGCGAGCGAGAGTGAGTGAGTGCGTGCGAGAGTGAGTGAGTGCGTGCGAGAGTGAGTGAGTGCGTGCGAGAGTGAGTGAGTGCGTGCGAGAGTGAGTGCGTGCGAGCGAGCGAGAGTGAGTGCGTGCGAGCGAGCGAGAGTGAGTGCGTGCGAGCGAGAGTGAGTGCGTGCGAGCGAGCGAGAGTGAGTGCGAGCGAGCGAGAGTGAGTGCGTGCGAGCGAGCGTGAGTGAGTGCGAGCGAGAGTGAGTGAGTGCGAGCGAGAGTGAGTGAGTGCGAGCGAGAGTGAGTGAGTGCGAGCGAGAGTGAGTGAGTGCGAGCGAGAGTGAGTGAGTGCGAGAGTGAGTGAGTGAGTGCGAGAGTGAGTGAGTGAGTGCGAGCGAGAGTGAGTGAGTGAGTGCGAGAGTGAGTGAGTGAGTGCGAGCGAGAGTGAGTGAGTGCGAGCGAGAGTGAGTGAGTGAGTGCGAGCGAGAGTGAGTGAGTGAGTGCGAGCGAGAGTGAGTGAGTGAGTGCGAGCGAGAGTGAGTGAGTGAGTGCGAGCGAGAGTGAGTGAGTGAGTGCGAGCGAGAGTGAGTGAGTGAGTGCGAGCGAGAGTGAGTGAGTGAGTGCGAGCGAGAGTGAGTGAGTGCGAGCGAGAGTGAGTGAGTGCGAGCGAGAGTGAGTGAGTGCGAGCGAGAGTGAGTGAGTGAGTGCGAGCGAGAGTGAGTGAGTGCGAGCGAGAGTGAGTGAGTGAGTGCGAGCGAGAGTGAGTGCGAGAGTGAGTGCGTGCGAGAGTGAGTGCGTGCGAGAGTGAGTGAGTGCGAGAGTGAGTGAGTGCGAGCGAGAGTGAGTGCGAGCGAGCGTGAGTGAGTGCGAGCGAGAGTGAGTGCGAGCGAGCGTGAGTGAGTGCGAGCGAGAGTGAGTGCGTGCGAGCGAGCGTGAGTGAGTGCGAGCGAGAGTGAGTGCGAGCGAGCGTGAGTGAGTGCGAGCGAGCGAGCGTGAGTGAGTGCGAGCGAGCGTGAGTGAGTGCGAGCGAGCGTGAGTGAGTGCGAGCGAGCGTGAGTGAGTGAGTGCGTGCGAGCGAGAGTGAGTGAGTGAGTGCGAGCGAGAGTGAGTGAGTGCGTGCGAGCGAGAGTGAGTGAGTGCGAGCGAGAGTGAGTGCGAGCGAGAGTGAGTGAGTGCGTGCGAGAGTGAGTGAGTGCGTGCGAGAGTGAGTGAGTGCGTGCGAGAGTGAGTGAGTGCGTGCGAGCGAGAGTGCGTGCGAGAGTGAGTGAGTGCGTGCGAGAGTGAGTGAGTGCGTGCGAGCGAGAGTGAGTGCGAGCGAGAGTGAGTGCGAGCTGAGAGTGAGTGCGAGCGAGAGTGAGTGCGAGCGAGAGTGAGTGAGTGCGAGCGAGAGTGAGTGAGTGCGTGCGAGCGAGAGTGAGTGCGTGCGAGCGAGAGTGAGTGCGTGCGAGCGAGAGTGAGTGAGTGAGTGAGTGCGAGCGAGAGTGAGTGAGTGCGTGCGTGCGAGCGAGAGTGAGTGAGTGCGTGCGAGCGAGAGTGAGTGAGTGAGTGCGAGCGAGAGTGAGTGAGTGAGTGCGAGCGTGAGTGAGTGCGAGCGAGAGTGAGTGAGTGAGTGCGAGCGAGAGTGAGTGCGTGCGAGCGAGAGTGAGTGCGTGCGTGCGAGAGTGAGTGCGTGCGAGCGAGAGTGAGTGAGTGCGTGCGAGCGAGAGTGAGTGAGTGCGTGCGAGCGAGAGTGAGTGAGTGCGAGCGAGCGAGAGTGAGTGCGTGCGAGCGAGAGTGAGTGAGTGCGTGCGAGCGAGAGTGAGTGAGTGCGTGCGAGCGAGCGAGAGTGAGTGAGTGCGTGCGAGCGAGAGTGAGTGCGTGCGAGCGAGAGTGAGTGAGTGCGTGCGAGCGAGAGTGAGTGAGTGCGTGCGAGCGAGAGTGAGTGAGTGAGTGCGAGCGAGAGTGAGTGAGTGCGTGCGAGCGAGAGTGAGTGAGTGCGTGCGATGCGAGCGAGAGTGAGTGCGTGCGAGCGAGAGTGAGTGCGTGCGAGCGAGAGTGAGTGCGTGCGAGCGAGAGTGAGTGCGTGCGAGCGAGAGTGAGTGCGTGCGAGCGAGAGTGAGTGCGTGCGAGCGAGAGTGAGTGCGTGCGAGCGAGAGTGAGTGCGTGCGAGCGAGAGTGAGTGCGTGCGAGCGAGAGTGAGTGCGTGCGAGCGAGAGTGAGTGCGTGCGAGCGAGAGTGAGTGCGTGCGAGCGAGAGTGAGTGCGTGCGAGCGAGAGTGAGTGCGTGCGAGCGAGAGTGAGTGCGTGCGAGCGAGAGTGAGTGCGTGCGAGCGAGAGTGAGTGCGTGCGAGCGAGAGTGAGTGCGTGCGAGCGAGAGTGAGTGCGTGCGAGAGTGAGTGCGTGCGAGAGTGAGTGCGTGCGAGAGTGCGTGCGAGCGAGAGTGAGTGCGAGCGAGAGTGAGTGAGTGCGAGCGAGAGTGAGTGCGAGCGAGAGTGAGTGCGAGCGAGAGTGAGTGCGAGCGAGAGTGAGTGCGAGCGAGAGTGAGTGCGAGCGAGAGTGAGTGCGAGCGAGAGTGAGTGCGAGCGAGAGTGAGTGCGAGCGAGAGTGAGTGCGAGCGAGAGTGAGTGCGAGCGAGAGTGAGTGCGAGCGAGAGTGAGTGAGAGCGAGAGTGAGTGCGTGCGAGAGTGCGTGCGTGCGAGAGGAGTGCGAGCGAGAGTGAGTGCGTGCGAGCGAGAGTGAGTGCGTGCGAGCGAGCGAGAGTGAGTGAGTGCGTGCGAGAGTGAGTGAGTGCGTGCGAGAGTGAGTGAGTGCGTGCGAGAGTGAGTGAGTGCGTGCGAGAGTGAGTGAGTGCGTGCGAGAGTGAGTGCGTGCGAGCGAGCGAGAGTGAGTGCGTGCGAGCGAGCGGAGAGTGAGTGCGTGCGAGCGAGCGAGAGTGAGTGCGTGCGAGCGAGCGAGAGTGAGTGCGAGCGAGCGAGAGTGAGTGCGTGCGAGCGAGCGTGAGTGAGTGCGAGCGAGAGTGAGTGAGTGCGAGCGAGAGTGAGTGAGTGCGAGCGAGAGTGAGTGAGTGCGAGCGAGAGTGAGTGAGTGCGAGCGAGAGTGAGTGAGTGCGAGAGTGAGTGAGTGAGTGCGAGAGTGAGTGAGTGAGTGCGAGCGAGAGTGAGTGAGTGAGTGCGAGAGTGAGTGAGTGAGTGCGAGCGAGAGTGAGTGAGTGCGAGCGAGAGAGTGAGTGAGTGCGAGCGAGAGTGAGTGAGTGAGTGCGAGCGAGAGTGAGTGAGTGAGTGCGAGCGAGAGTGAGTGAGTGAGTGCGAGCGAGAGTGAGTGAGTGAGTGCGAGCGAGAGTGAGTGAGTGAGTGCGAGCGAGAGTGAGTGAGTGAGTGCGAGCGAGAGTGAGTGAGTGAGTGCGAGCGAGAGTGAGTGAGTGCGAGCGAGAGTGAGTGAGTGCGAGCGAGAGTGAGTGAGTGCGAGCGAGAGTGAGTGAGTGAGTGCGAGCGAGAGTGAGTGCGAGAGTGAGTGCGTGCGAGAGTGAGTGCGTGCGAGAGTGAGTGAGTGCGAGAGTGAGTGAGTGCGAGCGAGAGTGAGTGCGAGCGAGCGTGAGTGAGTGCGAGCGAGAGTGAGTGCGAGCGAGCGTGAGTGAGTGCGAGCGAGAGTGCGAGAGTGAGTGCGAGCGAGAGTGAGTGAGTGCGTGCGAGAGTGAGTGAGTGCGTGCGAGAGTGAGTGAGTGCGTGCGAGAGTGAGTGAGTGCGTGCGAGCGAGAGTGCGTGCGAGAGTGAGTGAGTGCGTGCGAGAGTGAGTGAGTGCGTGCGAGCGAGAGTGAGTGCGAGCGAGAGTGAGTGCGAGCGAGAGTGAGTGCGAGCGAGAGTGAGTGAGTGCGAGCGAGAGTGAGTGAGTGCGTGCGAGCGAGAGTGAGTGCGTGCGAGCGAGAGTGAGTGCGTGCGAGCGAGAGTGAGTGAGTGAGTGAGTGCGAGCGAGAGTGAGTGAGTGCGTGCGTGCGAGCGAGAGTGAGTGAGTGCGTGCGAGCGAGAGTGAGTGAGTGAGTGCGAGCGAGAGTGAGTGAGTGAGTGCGAGCGTGAGTGAGTGCGAGCGAGAGTGAGTGAGTGAGTGCGAGCGAGAGTGAGTGCGTGCGAGCGAGAGTGAGTGCGTGCGTGCGAGAGTGAGTGCGTGCGAGCGAGAGTGAGTGAGTGCGTGCGAGCGAGAGTGAGTGAGTGCGTGCGAGCGAGAGTGAGTGAGTGCGAGCGAGCGAGAGTGAGTGCGTGCGAGCGAGAGTGAGTGAGTGCGTGCGAGCGAGAGTGAGTGAGTGCGTGCGAGCGAGCGAGAGTGAGTGAGTGCGTGCGAGCGAGAGTGAGTGCGTGCGAGCGAGAGTGAGTGAGTGCGTGCGAGCGAGAGTGAGTGAGTGCGTGCGAGCGAGAGTGAGTGAGTGAGTGCGAGCGAGAGTGAGTGAGTGCGTGCGAGCGAGAGTGAGTGAGTGCGTGCGAGCGAGCGAGAGTGAGTGCGTGCGAGCGAGAGTGAGTGCGTGCGAGCGAGAGTGAGTGAGTGCGTGCGAGCGAGAGTGAGTGCGTGCGTGCGTGCGAGCGTGAGCGAGAGTGAGTGCGTGCGTGCGAGCGTGAGCGAGAGTGAGTGCGTGCGAGCGAGAGTGAGTGTGTGTCAGCTGGATCTGCTCTCAGCTGCTGTGAGATGTGTGAGATGAATGTTATTTTCGGTGTTCAGGCCAGAGGACCTGCGCCGAGAGTTCGGCCGATACGGGCCCATTGCCGACGTCTACATTCCTCTTGACTTCTATTCACGCCGACCCCGAGGATTTGCGTACATTCAATATCCTTTTCAGCCGGTCTGCTGCTCATCTCTCTCTCTCTCTCTCTCTCTCTCCGTCTAACGCTGTATTTCTCTGTTGTCGCCCCAGACTGTGTAAAGCGTCCAGTCGTGGAGCCGGACACAAAGACAGAGTTAGAGTAGGACTAAAGCCAAGCCGCTTCAGCCGCAAGAAAGAAAGATCGCTCGCTACTTACAGAGAGGCAAAGTGTGAAACCAAAAGCAAATTAAAGCTCCAAGAGACAAAGAGGAAAAGAGGAGAAGAAAGAGGAAGAGTGACAGAGAGAAAACAGAGTGCAGACAGAGACGAGCGGCGGCTCCAGGTCTTCTTGGTGCCATTTTAAAGAGCGTAAAGATGAAGGTAAAGCTCACACACGTATCCTCCATCATTCAGGAGCTGCTCCTGTGTGTGTGTGGTGTGTGAGAGGAGCCGTGCGTGTGTGTGTGTGTGTGTGTCACTGTGCCGTTAGAGCCCTTAATAGTGCGGCACGTTTGAAGACGTCCGGGACGCCGAGGACGCGCTGCACAACCTGGACCGCAAGTGGGTGTGTGGACGACAGATCGAGATCCAGTTCGCCCAGGGAGACCGAAAGAGTAAGTGCTGATGGTGTGTGTGTGAGAGAGAGAGAGAGAGAGAGAGAGAGAGACTGTGTGTGTGTGAGATCGCAAGAGTAAGTGTGTGTGATTATGAACGTCGTCTCGTGTTTCAGCTCCTGGTCAGATGAAGTCTAAGGAGCGTCAGTCTCCTCGCAGTCACTCGCGGTACGACGACTCGGATCGGGACGGCCGGCGCAGACGCTCACGCAGCCGCAGCCACGACAGACGCCGGTCCCGAAGCCCGTCCTACGAGAGGCGGCGCCGGCGGTCCGACAGCCCGCGAGAGTGAGTGAGCGCTCGCCTGATCTGTGTGTTCCTCTGCACACACTCACCTGTGTTTCCCTCCAGATCCAGAGGACGACCGCACAGGGGACGCAGCCGCAGCCGAGAACACGACAGGTAATGGCTCACACACACACACACACACCAGCATTAACATCAGAAGCAGATCCACACCTGAAATATGCAGTACATGTTAGAAGAAGAAAGAAGAAATGTTACAGTTATATAGCGCTTTTCCAGAGCTCAAAGCGCTTGTGGGTTAGGGTTCAAAATGTTATCAAAACTATTGATAGTGTGATAAAAGATTTTGTTCATATATTCCTCCTGTCAGGAATGCAATGCTCCCAGTTTCTGGAGAACTGTTGATGTGCAGTGTGTAGTGATGTTGCAGAAGCAGACAGTGTGTGTGTGTTGTGATGTGACCCTGCAGGCACCGGCCGTCCGCTCGGGATCACCACCGCTCTCGGGTCGACGGACGCTCCCGCAGCCCCTCCCACTCCAAGCCCCGGGCCGGACGCAGGGAGTCTGACGTGGCCCGATCCCGCTCCAAATCCCTCAGCCCGCGGGAAGCCGGGGATTTCCACCCGGAGAGCCAGGATGCAGCTGTGGACAAGACGAACGCACACTCGCCGTCCCGCTCCCGTTCCCCGTCCCGTTCCCGCTCCCGCTCGCGCTCCTGGGCCGGACGCAAGTCCTGGGGTCATTAGGCTCGACACCGAGGCGTCCGTGGCTGTTTGTTTCTCTTGTTTTGTGTTTGTGATTGGGGTGCAGTGAGAATCATATCTGCCGTTTCAGCTGTCAGTCATTTATTTTAATACGGAGCGAATCAGAGTCAAACTTTCACCGCGTTTCGGCTGGTGAGGGTCGCAGTGAAGCTTCCGAGGAACGTGTCTTTGGGCTTTAGTTTACAAGCTGCGTTAGACTCTGCAGGATGAGATGTAAATGGCTTTCAATATTTTTGTACGAGGTTTTTGTTTTAGTTGACCAGTAATGGCCATCCATTTAAAACGGTCTTCCATGAGTGTCTCTGTGTTTTTTACTTTTAAAATCTGCAGGCCTTTTACATGTATCCTCTAAATTGAATAAATTTCTTGTGCGTCAGTGTGCTGTTGTTGATCTCGTTTATCTTCAGAGTTGATGGTTGTGTGGATGGGCTTGCGTGAGTGATGTCACACAGCAGGGTTTCGCCTCCAGTCACACATCGAGTTTCCCAAACGCTTCATCATTGACTCGCTCTCACATCCTTCGAAATCTGGACCACTATTCTGAAAAGATCTTGAGTTTACATGTCTGAATGTCTTCGTGTTGTTCAGAAGAACAGCTACAGGTTTGGAATGGTGTGTTTTTGTCTGAAGATTGTGTGAAATGCTGTCCGTCATCGAGTCGTTCTGTCCTGTTTTCCACTCCAGTGACCTTTGGCAACACGTGTCGGAATCACCTCGCCCTGCCCACGTGACCCTCCAGCGTTACGTGATCATCGTTTGCGTGGGACAGAACAGCCACTTGCATATAAAAGCGGCAAATCGATGAGGCAAAATCCATCCCATGATCTATTGCCTCCTGTGCCTCTGATTGGCTGAGAGGTGCTGAAGCCCCGCCCACTCAGCATTGCCATGCTCTCTGGCCATCGACTCGTCAAACGGGTTAAAAACATTGACGGACATCGGCTTGAGGGAAAATCTTGATTGGAATCAGAGAGAGCAGTTCATGTATGAAATCGGACATGACCGATGGGTCGTTAATGAGATGAGTATTGACAGATGGAAGCTCGTTACTCAGTATCTCACATGAGCAGAACCTGAGCGTCTCTAATGTCGATAAACCACACACTTTCTCACTCTATCAGGACGGGAAGATTTATTTGGTGCCAGTGTCCGAATGACCCGCAGGGCTTAACAGCTGCACGGCACGCAACCAACCGCATTGATCACTTGTTCCAGGATATAAAGTTGGCGACCTACATTTGCCAACCCAGAGTCTCTCTCAGCAGATGTGTTTCAATCATGCCGTTCGCTGGATTCAGTTTCTCTCATTTCATGTGTGTGTATCTTTGAGAGAAGTTCTGCTTCAGATGGTGAGTGCTGTCGTTTTATCTTTATAGTCTGCACTTTTGCTTTCAGATGCCCATTAAGAGAGGCTGACAGTCACACAGACTGGCACGTGTTGGCATGTGATGTGTGGATGGTTTAGTCTGCCCGACTGAGCTCTTTCTCTGCCCGGCAGCAGCTGCCGCGTCCGTGTGAGGATGGGGGACTGGAACTTCTTGGGGGGAATTCTGGAGGAGGTCCACATCCACTCCACCATGGTGGGAAAGATCTGGCTCACCATCCTCTTCATCTTCCGCATGCTGGTGCTGGGCGTGGCGGCCGAGGACGTGTGGAACGACGAGCAGTCTGACTTCATCTGTAACACGGAGCAGCCCGGCTGCCACAACGTCTGCTACGACCGCGCCTTCCCCATCTCCCTGATCCGCTACTGGGTCCTGCAGGTCATCTTTGTGTCCTCGCCCTCGCTGGTCTACATGGGCCACGCCATATACCAGCTGCGGGCGCTGGAGAAGGAGCGGCACTGCAAGAGAGTGGCTCTTCGGAGAGAGCTGGAGACCATGGATGTAGAGTTGGCGGAGGCTCGGCGGCGGGTGGAGCGGGAGCTGCGGCAGCTGGAGCAGGGGAAGCTCAACAAGGCCCCGCTCCGGGGATCTCTGCTCCGAACCTACGTGGCACACGTGGTGACCCGCTCCGTGGTGGAGGTGGGCTTCATGTTGGGCCAGTACCTGCTGTACGGACACCACCTGGAGCCGCTGTACAAGTGCGACCGGGAGCCGTGCCCCAACGTGATCGACTGCTTCGTCTCGCGGCCCACCGAGAAGAGCGTGTTCATGGTGTTCATGCAGGGAATCGCTGCAGTGTCACTGTTCCTCAGCCTGCTGGAGATCCTGCATCTGGGATATAAGAAACTGAAGAAGGGAATCCTGGACTATTACCCTCACCTGAAGGACGACCTTGGTGATTATTACGGCACCAAGAAGAACTCAGTGGTGCATCAGGTGTGTGTGAGCCAGGGGCGCAAAGCCACCATCCCCTCGGCCCCCGGAGGATTCGCTCCGCTCCTGGAGAAACAGGGCAACGGACCCGCCTATCCCACACTCATCAACCCCTTGTCCGCTTTTGTTCCGATCCAGGGTGCGCCGAGTCTGGACATGCAGAGGGAGAACAAGGATGCCCTCCTCGGCCCGCTGGAGCACAACAGCAACTCCAACAACACGAGCAGCGGCACACGCTCTCCTCCGGGACTCGAGCGGATCCCGGCCGTGTGCGAGAGCTCAGTGCCGGACGTGTCCTCCGGCCCAGCAGTGCCGCGCAAGCAGAGGAGAGTCAGCCCGCCCTGGAACTGCAGCACCGTCATGGAAGGGAACGGATCGGACAGCGGAGACTCCGGCAGCGGCATGAGGACTCGCTGCGGCAGAGCCGTCTCCAGATCCGACCTGAGGAGAGCCGGCAGGATCCACACGCCGGACTCTGTGGCGGAGCTGAGCTCTGCTGAAAGTGCTGCGTTCTCCCCGAGCCGCCAGAGAACCTCTCCGGCCAGCAGCGGCGGCAGCAGACGAGCAGCCGGGGACCTGCAGATCTAGATCTAACTTTTTTTCTAATAGTCTGTAAAGTGAGTCCAATCTTCAGAATATCTTCATGTTCCACAGAACAACAAGAGGGCGAGTAAATTATGACAATTAACTTGTTTTATTGAACTAACCCTTAAAATTCCTGTCTTGAAATATGATTTTCTACCTGGACTCTCACAGCGGGTTAAGTGTTGAACTGAGGGGAACATGGTTGCAGGTTCTTCTGGATGCAAATGTTTTATCTGAACGCGTCCGTGATAGCCAGACATATCTGTGTGAGCAGTGACGTGCAGAACCAGTGCATGCTGTGCTTCAGTCGGAGAACCCGGTCCTTTATAATCCCCTTAAATCATCACTGAACTAAAACATCACAATGAATCTCATCTGGCAGATTCTGGAGCACCAAACCATCAAGCTAAAGCGACAACGGGATTATTTCCCGCAATGCATCGTCACTATTATAATGTGAAATGTTTGATATTTTTCCTCCCCAAACGGATCTCATATAGGGTTGAACTTTAGGCAGGTATTTTAAGGGAAGATGCAGCACAAATGTGATGGTTAAACTAAGTTTTGACCTTGTTCTCGGATTAGGAAGGATTGTACAGATCAGTGTAATAATGCCATGTTCACAGACGTGTTTCTGAAGAGCTGGATCCGAACCCGTTTGATCAGGATTTACTCTCTAATTGATGGGATGCATTTGGAAACAACAACATTTAAGATTCTGGAATAATCAAACCTAAGAACTGGATCAGTGTGAGACTCTGATCTCAAGACTCGCATCACTTTAAATCTCTAAAGGAACAAAATATTGTAAATATGAAACTGAAGACGACATCGAAGAAATGTTCTGGTGCATTGCTTTTAATAAAGACCCAAAGTTTTCTATTGAAGCATCAAGATCTCAATAAAGTCTTTAAACACACTTTAACATGTTCAAGTTTTTAATGTGTGTTTGCATTAATCGCACTAATTACACCAGTTTCCATAAATCAAGAACAGTGCAAAAAAACTTTTATTAAATATCAGGCACAAAATTGCCAAACATAAACTGTCACTGTGACACAAAATTACAAAACAAGCATTAAGGAATAAACATTTGTCCTAAAGTAAAGATGCAGGAGTTATTCTGCCGGTGGCTCCTGCGGCGGCTCGAACTGAAGGAGCTGAGGATGAAGAACACAAGTTCAGCAGCGGAACACAGAACCAGAACCAGAGCTGGGATGAAGTCTCACCCGGTTTCTCAGCTCCTGGTTTTCGGTCACCAGCTGCTCGTATTTCTTCTGTAAGTTGGTCAGTTCCTGACGCAGGCTTTCAGAATCATCTTCCTCCGGTCCAGCGACTCCCAGGTGATGCTTGATGAAGCTGAAGGTCCGTTAAGGCTCTCAGAATCAGACGTGTCAATTACACACAGCTTTGAATTTCATTCGATGTCTTTAATTTTCCACAAGCTTTAGCATAACATTCAGAACTCATTTAAAGCGGATCGGAGCCGGTTCTGGTTTCAGAAAGGATACTCCAGAGCATTGTTGGGTTTCTCTGTTTCCTCATATAAAGCCACTAAGACTGAAATAGAGGATCTAATGAGCTGCTGCCCATGTGACAATTATTGATTAACTGATGAAGAGTGAGAGATTTACCGTTGGTGAGACTGTCGAGGACTCCGGCCTTTTCCAGATATCTCCTGAACTGCTCCCGCTTCGACTCGGACGCCTGAGAACCACAGAGAGAAAGAGTTAGAGGACCCATTATCATTAACCCAATCCTTATCGGCATCAACCTAACCCTCATCATTAACCCAACCCATTATAATCAACCCAAGCTGAGCTAGTAGTTCGTTTGCCGTCTCTAGTTAACGAGGAAAGTTCGTTTGCCGTCGCTAGTTAACGAGGAAAGTTCGTTTGCCGTCGCTAGTTAACGAGGAAAGTTCGTTTGCCGTCTCTAGTTAACGAGGAAAGTTCGTTTGCCGTCTCTAGTTAACGAGGAAAGTTCGTTTGCCGTCGCTGGTTAACGAGGAAAGTTCGTTTGCCGTCGCTGGTTAACGAGGAAAGTTCGTTTGCCGTCTCTGGTTAACGAGGAAAATTCGTTTGCCGTCTCTGGTTAACGAGGAAAGTTCGTTTGCCGTCTCTGGTTAACGAGGAAAGTTCGTTTGCCGTCTCTGGTTAACGAGGAAAGTTCGTTTGCCGTCGCTGGTTAACGAGGAAAGTTCGTTTGCCGTCTCTGGTTAACGAAGAAAGTTCGTTTAGGGTTAGTTAATCGCTAGTTAATGAGACTCATGACTGAAACTGCGACATGAATGAAAGAGTTTTGAGAAAAGGAAAGAAAGAGAAAAGGAGAGAAACATATTCACACGGTAAGATCAGAGTTTCAGTTCCACCGCGTCCATGAAACGCATTCGGATTTTAAAAGCTAAACAACAGCTGTAATGTTTCTTGCTTCAGTTAAACTGTCTGTTTTCACGGATAAAGCTTGTTTTTACTCACTCTGTAATGCGCCATCGCGAACACAAACTCTCCAGCCTCGGTATCGCTCTTCTGTGCGCACGCGCCGAGCACGCGAGGTCGCCCTGACAACGCTGAAAGCGCGCGTCACGGGTCAGAGGTCAGAGGTTATGTATCAATAACATTGTTTCACACAAATATTAGGAAATTAGGTTCTGTGCATATCAAATTATACTATCATATTATTTTATCAATAGTTATTATTTGCATTCATTTGTTGTTAATGTTTTTTTCAGAAATATAATTACTGGACAGGTTCATGAACAGAACTCACAGATATTTTCATTTATGTTTTACATTTAGCCGGGAAACTAATTTATTTTGATTTAATTTATTTTCCTAATCAGTGCAATTGGCATCATTACAGCTTTCCTGTAGCTAAATTAGTGTTTATAACGCCAAGGTCATGGGTTCGATCCCAGGGAAAGCAAGAACTGGTTCCAATGTGTTCCTTAAATGCAATGTAAGTCGCTTTGGATAAAAGCGTCTGCCAAAATGCATAAATATAAATATAAAACATATTACTTTGGTCAAAAACTGATATTTTAGAATTACTGATACGTTAGAATTATCATATTATCTGATTGTCATTGTAATCATCTGATTGATCATTTCATTATCTGAGAATGAAATTATCATTTATTAATTTAAAATTCTATAGTTAAGACACAGCAACAATAAAATACTTTCATTAAGAAATGATCATATTTTTATTAGAACTGATATTATATTATAATAGTGGAATGCAGAAATCATATTATATTAATGTTCTGGAGGTTCAGAGAAAAACTAACGAGATCTGAGGCGTAATTACAGCAGAATTACTCAAGCTTTCATGGCAGAAAAAGTGAATAAATGTAAAAATTGTTAAGATGTGCATTTCACAGACTTTTATATTAAACCACAGTCAAACGCATCAAATCCTGCATTTCTTTATTTGTTTTGTGTGCGAATGGTTGAGGAATCCATCCAAGATCTTACAAAATACACGTTTGGACCCTTGTGTTAAAATCATAAACACAAGATCTGTGTTTTTAAACTGTTTTTGAGCAAAGGTACATATTTCATTGAATTTTTTTTTTTTTTACAATAACCCGCCAACCCACAAATGTACAAGAATGAACCCTATTTCTAATAGAAGATTAGAATATGCTAATATGTTGCCTATATTAACATTATACAGTCATTCTCCTCAATGTCTTGCATGGGAATCAAAGGAACACAAAGAAAAGAGTTGTTTATGATTAATTTGTTAATCTAGCCTAATGTTCTTAATATTCTGGGATATCGACAGTAAATGCATTAATAATGTTTGTTCTCACTTCAGTAATTCAAAACTATTATTAGATCTGATGACATTGTATTAATTATTACAGTGAAAGCTTTAATATAGTTTTAGAATAAATAATATTCGTCACATTCATTGGGGTTGGTTTAAATATTGAAGAAAAACTCAAATGTCTAATCAATCTATTAAAACAGAAGTTTTGATTTAATATTTAACCAGTTAGTTAGAATAAAACAATCTTGTGAGCTGCTGAGAGTTTGCAGGGATGTTGTGAGTTTCTGAAGGGTTTAGATCCATTGTTTTCCTCGTTCTGTGCAGATCCTGTTCCTCAAACCAGACAAACCTGAAGCCGTGACTCAACGACTAACCCTAAGCCTCAATCAACAACGCAGATGAACTTTGAAAACCGCTCTGGAAGAACAGGGAGTGTGAGAGATACAGGTTTGCCTTTCCTCAACCCCTCTGGAGCGGCACAATCTCCCGAAAACACAATTCTGTCTCTGTCTAACAAAAATGCTTTTGAATTTCATGTAGTTTCTGCCTGCAATTCCATGTAAAACTGTAGTTTAAACGGAAGATAATAATTCAATCAGATTTTAAAACGACAGTTTGACGGCACTAACTTCCCTTGAATCCACTGAAAATATCCCGTTATAGTCACTGTTTTATTGGTTTGGTTTTTCAATAAAATAAAGTTGTGATTATTTAATGTCTAATTAAATTTATTTTGTAGAGAGAGTTCTAGAGTTACTCTGTTGCTGTCAACAAAAACCTCCATAAAGCTGTTTTGAAGGTTGGGAATTTAGAAAAGTAAATGGTCTTTATCGTTATAGAGCTTTATAAGATTGGTTGACCGAGTCTTTCCTGCGTTACTCACTTTAGTTTAAATAACACTGTTATTGTCAGTAATTGTACAGTAAAGCACATTAACATTTACAGCCTTAAAACAATCATTAGACTGAAATAAATTAGTAATAGTTTAGATCATTTGGAAAGTGTCTCCACCCAAAGCAGAGAATTCAGTCAACATTTATTTGTTGTTTAAAATCAATATCACTTTCTTGTGTGAAATGGTCACCATTCATTTTCATCAGACAATCTTTTTTCTGCACACATGAAAGTCATATGTTTTATTTATATCTTTGGAACAACAGTACTTTAATTTCTCCATGTAAATCCTTTGACTTTTAACAGTGTTGTTTTTCCGTTCTCCTCCATGAATCCTGGCAGAGCAACGATCTTCTCCTCTGAATTACTCACACAAATAGTCAAGTTAATCCATGTTTAATGGGGGAAACACAGATCACAACATCATTCAGTCCTTCAGGAACATTTAAAAACCTGCATCCGTTCCTCCTATTGACTGAGAAGAGAGAAATGATCACCGTATAACAACCGTTCAGACTCGCAAGAACTACAATATATGTCAAATCGCAATATCTCGATGTATTTATGAAACACAATGAAAACAACAGTGGTTGGCCTTTGGGTTGAACCATAAGATTTAAAAGAAAAGTAAAAACATAAAATGAAAATAAGACACAAACATACCAATGATGTGAAGACATCTAACTCTCGATTCAGATCAGAGATCAAAACACAAGCTCAACCTGTGAGAGGCGCCAGCTCACTGAAATCTGTCCCGTCCTCGTCTAATGCCATCATATTCACAAAACTCATTTTGTGTCAAATCACAAAATCTTTTGATGATGAAATATTTTTAATGATCAATTGTGCTGTTGTGAACTGAGATCTGCTAACCTCCCATTCACTCTCTTCCAACATCGAAACAAATGCGTTCAATAAATGTACTCTGAATAAAATTATAGCAAGACTATGAAGTGTTGAAAAATAGAGAAATGTGTGTTTAATTTGTATATCATTAATTAAATCTCTAGATAGTTTAATGAGAAATATCACAACACTGTTCATTTTTAGATTTTACATAACTTACCATGGTTTGTGTTTATGGTTCTGAACAATATTCTTGCAAAGTACAAACGTGGAGTGAGATTACAATCATTCATCAGTTCAAATATCACAAAAAAACCTAAACATCATGTGAAAGTGCTTGAATGCTGTAAATAAAAGCTGCCTGGTTGTTGTAAAGGTCAAAAGTCAGAGGAGAACATTGAGTTCATAGTAAAAGATCTTGCTGTGTGGCTGATTGTTGCAGACGGACGGTTTTTGACTGCTGCACTGCTGTTTCCTGTCTGCTCGAGTGGATTGCGTTTGTACCATCATATAAACTTGATTTTTGTTTTAGATCTTAAACTCGACGTTCGTTTATATTGCTAAATACAATATTAGATTATTTAATATATTGTAATCGTTAGCTTTAATGTAAGTCGCTAAATGCGTTAGCATTGTGCTATCTTACTGTCCGTGCATACAGCGTTTTTCTCGCTCGCGCCTTTTTCCCGACTTCATCAAACAACTGGTCAACAAGTTGGATCAACACACACGGTGAGTCATGTCATCTTCTCTCAAAATTGTCACTTGCACTGCCTGCTTCATGCATAGTCTGTCTGTCTCTGTCAGCTGTGAAGGCTTCACATGTCATAAATGTAGGGACATAATTAGGCTGACAGAGAAGATTTCAGAATTAGAGACACGCATCCAAACTTTAATTGAGGATAGTAAGAATGAAAGGGCTTTAGATACTACTTTGGAGGCGACTAGCTTAGCAAACCCTGTACATTGTTTGGTTCCGGCTGTAGAGCCCGTGCAGCAGGGCAACTGGGTGACTGTGAGACGGCATAATCGTGGGTCAAAAAACCACTGTTCCATTCCGATCAGAACAAACAGGTTCTCCCCACTCAGTGACGCACCCACTGAGAAACCTGTTGAAAGTGCCCTAGTGATTGGCGATTCTATTACTCGGAATGTGAAAATAGAGACTCCAGCCACCATAGTCACATGTTTGCCGGGAGCCAGAGCGCCTGACGTCAAAGCAAATTTAAAAGTCCTGGCTAAGGCTAATCGTAAATATTCTAACATTGTCATTCACGTCGGCGTTAATGATGTCCGACTTCGCCAGTCGGAGATCACTAAAACTAATATTAAAGAGGTGTGTGTACTCGCAAGTACGATGTCAGGCACCGTAATTTGCTCTGGCCCTCTTCCTATGCGCAGGAGTGATGAGATGCTTAGCAGATTATCCTCACTCAATGGCTGGATGTCTAAGTGGTGCCCGCAGAATAACATAGGGTTCATAGACAATTGGAAAAGTTTTTGGGGCAGACCTGACCTGTTGAAAAGAGATGGTATTCATCCCACCTGGGATGGTGCCGCTCTTCTCTCTAGTAATTTGGCACATAGTCTTAGAGCTAAACCTTGACTAACTGGGGTCCAGGTCAGGAAGCAGACAAACTGGCTAAACCGACCGTCTGCTAGCTGTCTCACGTCACAGAGGTCAGATAAATTCCAACACATAGAGACTCTTTCACCTAGATATCATCTTATAGAGACTGTGTCTGTTCCCCGAATTAACAAATACAAAAATCTCTCAAAACCGTTTAAGAGTAAAAATTTAATTGATTTACAAACAACTAAGAACGGATATAACACAAATGAACAAATGATAAAGCTTGGGCTACTGAATATACAATCCCTTTCCTCAAAAGCACTTATTGTAAATGATATGATTACAGATCATAAACTAGATGTGTTTGACAGAAACTTGGCTAAAACCAGACGATTATATTACTTTAAATGAGTCCACCCCTCAAGATTACTGTTATAAACATGAGCCTCGTCTGAAAGGTAAAGGAGGAGGTGTTGCTGTAATTTATAGTAACACGATCAGTACTGCTCAAACGTCTAATTTGAAATATAATTCTTTTGAAGTGATGGTCCTTAATGTAAAATTATCTAGTGCAAGTAATAATCCCTGTTTAACTTTTGTGCTGGCTATTCTATATAGGCCACCAGGGCACCATACAGACTTTATCAAAGAATTTGCTTATTTTTTCTCAGAATTAGTAATATCTGCAGATAAAGTCATAATTGTCTGTGATTTTAATATCCATGTAGATAATGAAAAAGACGCATTGGGATTGGCATTTAGAGACATTTTAAACTCTATTGGAGTTACACAACATGTATCAGGACCCACTCATTCTCGTAATCATACTTTAGATCTAATATTGTCATATGGGATCAATGTTGATACTGTTCAAATTCTGCAGCAGAGCGATGACATCTCAGATCATTACTTAGTTGCGTGTAGATTACCTTTAGCCAAAGTCGAAAAACTAACTCCCTGTTATAAATATAGTAGAACTATCACTCCTAACACAAAAGATAGCTTTATAAATAATCTTCCTGATCAGTTTCATCTACTTAACATCCCAGATAGCCTAGAAGAACTTGATGTTGCAACAGAAACTATAAACTCTCTCTTTTCCAGCACTTTAGACACTGTTGCTCCGTTGCGCTTAAAGAAGATTAAAGAAAATAGTCCAACACCGTGGTACAACGAGCACACCCGGGCCCTCAAGAGAGCAGCCAGAAAAATGGAGCGGAGCTGGAAAAAAGTAAGCTAGAGGTTTTTCGCATTTCATGGAAAGACAGCTCTATTGCATTCAGAAAGGCCTTAAGATCAGCTAGATCTACTTACTTTTCTTCCCTCTTAGAAGAAAACAAATACAACCCTAGGTATTTATTTGATACAGTGACTAAATTAACAAGAAATAAAGCCTCAACCCCAGATGCTTTAAATCAGTACAGCAGTAATGACTTCATGGACTTTTTTACTTGCAAAATTCATAATATTAGAGAGAAAATTATGACCATGCAACCGTCTACTACAATATTCCAAAATACAGTAAATTTTAGTGTCCCTGAAGAAAAATTCCAATCCTTCATTGCTATTGGGGAGGAAGAATTGTCTAAACTCGTTAAATCATCAAAATCAACAACATGTATGCTAGACCCAATACCAACTAAGCTACTGAAAGAGATGCTTCCAGAGATCATAGATCCTCTTCTTAATATTATTAATTCTTCTTTGTCATTAGGATACGTACCAAAAACCTTTAAGCTGGCCGTAATTAAACCGCTTATTAAAAAACCACAACTTGATCCTACAGAATTAGTTAATTACAGGCCGATATCGAATCTACCTTTCTTGTCAAAGATTCTAGAAAAGGCAATATCTTTACAAATATGTTCCTTTTTAGAAAGAAACAGCATCTACGAGGATTTCCAGTCAGGATTTAGACCATATCATAGTACTGAGACTGCTCTCATTAGAGTTACAAATGATTTGTTCTTATCATCCGATCGTGGTTGTATCTCTCTCTTAGTGTTACTGGACCTTAGTGCTGCATTTGATACAATTGACCACAAAATCCTTCTGAATAGACTTGAAAATTATGTTGGCATTAGTGGAGTTGCATTAGCCTGGTTCAAGTCATACTTATCTGACCGTTATCAGTTTGTAGCAGTAAATGAGGAGATGTCATATCGGTCACGGGTTCAGTATGGAGTTCCTCAAGGTTCAGTACTAGGACCATTGCTTTTCACCCTGTACATGCTTCCTTTGGGTGCAGTTATTAGGAAGCATGGCATTAGCTTTCATTTTTACGCTGATGATACTCAGCTGTATATTTCTTCTCATCCTGATGAAACGAACAAATTCACTAAATTAACAGAATGCATAACTGATATAAAAAATTGGATGACTAATAACTTTCTACTGCTTAATTCTGAAAAAACAGAGATTCTAATTATTAGACCAAAAAGTTCAGCACATAATAATCTAGACTACTGTCTCACACTCGATGGCTGCTCTGTCAAGTCTTCGTCGTCAGTTAGAAACCTGGGTGTGCTCTTTGATACCACTCTTTCATTTGAAAGCCATGTTTCTAGCATCTGTAAAACGGCATTCTTCCATCTTAAAAATATATCTAAATTGCGACATATGCTCTCTAAGACAAATGCGGAAAAGTTAGTTCATGCGTTCATGAGTTCAAGGCTAGATTATTGTAATGCTCTACTAGGTGGTTGCCCTGCACGCTTAATAAACAAATTCCAGCTGGTCCAAAATGCAGCAGCTCGAGTTCTTACTAGAACCAGGAAGTATGAGCATATTAGCCCAGTTCTGTCAAACCTGCACTGGCTTCCTATTAAACACAGAATACATTTTAAAATCTTGCTAATTACTTACTAAGCATTAAATGGTTTAGCTCCACAGTACTTGAGCGATCTCTTAACACATTATAGTCCTTCACGTCTATTGCGATCCCAAAATACTGACCAGCTTAAAATACCTAGAATATCAAAGTCAACTGCTGGCGGTCGATCCTTTTCCTATTTAGCTCCTAAGCTCTGGAACAGTCTTCCTATTACAGTTCGGGAAGCAGACACACTCTGTCAGTTTAAATGTAGACTAAAAACACATCTCCTCAACCTGGCATACACATAACACATTTTACACATTTTAATCCAAATCATGTAAAATGATTGTTAGGCTGCATAATTTAGATAAGCCGGAACCGGGAACATTCCCATAACACCTGATGTACTCGATACATCAGAAGAAGAATGGCATCTACGTTGATATTGGTCTCTGTTTATTCCGAGGTTACCGTGGTCAGCTGGATCCGGGCCATATCCAGATCAGATGAATGACCTGGACACGAGCACAGCACTGCCCTGAAGTGTCTAAGGAGACCGTGATTCTACTAAACCCTCCCCTGTGACGATCATGAACCCATCTCTAACTGGACCAAATTGGACTTAATATTGGACTTGAATTGTTACATAATAATCATGCACGGTTTGGCTGTTGGCCAGAGGAGAACTGGTCCCCCGACTGAGCCTGGTTTCTCCCAAGGTTTTTTCTCCATTCTATTCTTCATTCGTTACGTCACCTGCCGGAGTTTTGGTTC
Organism: Rhodeus uyekii; assembly: GCA_037043235.1. Taxonomy (NCBI): domain Eukaryota; kingdom Metazoa; phylum Chordata; class Actinopteri; order Cypriniformes; family Acheilognathidae; genus Rhodeus; species Rhodeus uyekii. Next base: position 59,944 of record JAWRVZ010000640.1, read on the forward strand.
CTTGCCGCTGTCGCCTATGGCTTGCTCAGTTGGGGAAACTTAACACTTAAAATTCATCAATTGTATTGATTCACCTGCTCTTTTGGGGCTTCTGTTCAGCCAAACAAACTTTGTTTATATTGTTTTTCCTGTAAAGCTGCTTTGAAACAATCTACATTGTAAAAAGCGCTATATAAATAAAGGTGACTTGACTTGACTTGTAATAGCAAGGGTTGGAATGCTGCTGTTCACATATCTTAAGAGGGCTCGGAAGAGGATCCCCAGGGCTCTCCAGGCCCTGAGACGGGTCTGGGGACTACCGTTCGGTGCTGATCACACAGGGAATGATCGCCGGCTATCTGTGCATACACAGCGGCCATCGACAGGGCGTGCTAACCAACATGAGGACCCAGGAGTTTGAGAGAATGACCACCACACAGGACGGTTACCTTGTTGTTGCAGTCAGGGACCACAAAACTGCATCTTACTTTGGCCGCCCCAAGGTGGCACTATCGCCGTCAGAGTACGGCTGGATTAAGGACCTCATCCGTTTGAGAGGCATTGAGTCAGAGTGGTGCTTCTGCTCACCCCAGGGAGGGCAGTGCCGGGCCCTTCTGAGTCAGTTCAGTTCAGTACCTCACCGCACCGCCGGGACCCTGTGGCCCCGTCGACCAGTCAATGCCAATGAATATCAATAAAGTTTGTGACTGCCTTGTATGAAAAGCACCGTGTCTGTCTTATTCCAACTAGTTCGGACCCGTAGGTCAACCCCTCCTCATAAACCTGATGGCCCGTGTTTGGGCCCTGTATCGCACGGCACTTTCCTTCAGAGGAGGGAGAGCCGCCTCGACCGTGCCCGGAGAAGGTGTGTTTCGATCGGGCATAGCGCTTACAGCCCGGTGACCATGGTTCTCGGGCACCCTTTACGTCTTTAGGACTTTGTTGTTTTCACGTGAGGGAGTTCCAGGGTGTCGGGCTGCACCCCCACTGTGAAGGGCCCCCCAGGTGGCATTCGAGTTCCAGGGCGTCGGCCTGCACCCACACCGTGCCGAGCCTGCACTCACCCCTCCTCATCAACCTGATGGCACGTGTTTGGACCAGTGTCACATGGCGCTGTCCTCCAGGGTGTCTCTGACACATCTCATGCCCACGAAGGTGCACTTTTCTCAGGGAGCTCACTCAGCTCCGGAGACCCTGGTTCTAAGGTGACTTTGCATTTTTGGAAAATTTTGTTGTTTTTCTTGGTCGTTTTCCCCCCCCTATAAAATTTTGCCATCCCAACATGGTAGTTTGGGAGACCGGGAAAAAGGCCTCCGGGGACCAGGACCGGGACCCCCCCATCGCCCACCTCGGAGTACCAGGACCCTCGGGGAACTAAGCTACGGAGGCACCCTCTCACCACCGTCCGTGCCCGGGGGTCCCACACTTAGGCCCGGGCATTATTGTCTCAGCCAAGCCCGTGCCGCCAGAGAACCATGCAACTGGTCAACCTAAATGGACTTAGGTTTTGGCGGTTTGGTTTTGCCGTATTTGGTTGATGGGAACCAGGGAGTCGGCCTGCACCCTCACTGTGCTCACCCTCCTGCCCGACCCAGAGTTCCAGGGTTTCGGCCCGCACCCTCACTGTGCTCACCCTCCTGCCCGACTCGGAATTCCAGAGAGTCGGCCCGGACCCCCTCACTACTTCACCGTCCGTGCCCGGGGGTCCCACACTTAAGTCCGGGCATTATTGACTCAGCCAAGTCCGCGCCGCCAGAGAACAACGCACCTGGTCACGTATTTGGTTGACCAGTCGCCAGGCCCTCTAGACTTCCCGGCTTTTGCTTTCCCCAGCCTTCCTTCGCCCTCTGTGGCCTCCCTTCGCCTGCTCGCCCGCTAGCCTGCAACTGGTCAGCCGATAGAGGACCGGCCCACTTTCCCCCCCACCTCCCGGGGGGAAGGGGTCGACTCCCGGGGCCAGAGGCGCCCCGCCGGAGCCGACAAAAACTTGGATCGAGGGCTGACTTTCAATGGATCGCAGCGAGTGAGCTGCTCTGCCATGCACGAAACCCTGACCCAGAATCAGGTTGTCTACGAGTCATTTAGCACCGGGTTCTCCACAAACTTGAGTTGCGATCGGGGGAGAGGGGCGACGCTCTTTCGGCGACGCTCTTTCCTGGAGGAGGCGCCGGCTATCGGGGGCCCATCAAAGCTTCCGGTATCGCTGTGGTATTGTTCCGTTTAGGCGGGATTCTGACTTAGGCATTCAGTCATAATCCCACAGATGGTAGCTTCGCACCAGTGGCTCCTCAGCCAAGCGCACGCACCAAATGTCTGAACCTGCGGTTCCTCTCGTATTGAGCAGGATTACTATTGCAACAACACGGACATCAGTAGGGTAAAACTAACTAAACCCAGCTCACGTTCCCTATTAGTAGGTGAACAATCCAACGCTTGGTTAATTCTGCTTCACAATGATAGGAAGAGCCGACATCGAACGATCAAAAAACGACGTCACTATGAACACTTGGCCAGTTATCCCTGTGGTAAGTTTTCTGACACCTCCTGCTTAAAACCTGCGAGAAGGGCCCGGCGCACGTCCAGAGTCGCTGCTGGGAGTTTTACCTCCTGGTGTAACATTAATTAATTGTGATCGCTATTGTTCACGTAGTTAATATACACGTATAGTACCTCTAAGCAGTAACCGTCACGATTCATGAATTCATTGTCTAGTTCTGCCTGTGTGTGTGTGTGTGTGTGTGTCTGTGTGAGAGAGAGAGAGAGACACACACCTCGTTCTCATATCATCTGCCCATTTAGTTCACTTCTCTCCACTCTTCTCTTGTCCAGTTCTTCGTTCGCGGCTCCAGCACGCGTTCATTCGCGGCTCCAGCGCGCGTTCATTCGTGGTCGTGGCTCCAGTGCGCGTTCACTCGTGGTTGTGGCTCCAGTGCGAGTTTGTTCACGGCCGCGGCTCCTATGTGTGATACACCTCTGGATTATCACTTCGTTTGTTTTCTACACTATTATAATAAATTCATTTGCACTTGAATCCTTGCTTTGCCCCCTCCTCCCTCCTCTCATCTCCTCCATGCTGGCTGCTCAAACCTGAAGTGCATTACAGTAAATTACCACATATTTTTATAGTTTAATCGTCAATTATTAATTAGTATTTATATGAGATCTTAATGGTTATAATTTTAACTGTAATTAATAGGGTAAAACCAAAAAATATTTAAAATGAGCTTTTATGGTTGTGTGGAACGAATTACTTGATTTTTAGTGCATTCTTATGGGGAAACTTGTTTTGGTGTACGAGCATTTTGGTTTACGAGCTAGCTCTTGGAACGAATTAAACTCGTAAACCGAGGTATTACTGTATGTTGAGATCGTTTCGGCCCCAAGGCCTCTAGTCATTTGCTTTAACGGATAAAACTGCGTGGCGAGCGCCAGCTATCCTGAGGGAAACTTTGGAAGGAACCAGCTACTAGATCAGTGGTTCTTAACCTTTTTGGAGGTACTGAACCCCACCAGTTTCATATGCGCATTCACCGAACCCCTGGGCCCATCGCACCCCCCGGGGGGAGGGGGGGTCATTATAGTGACTCTTTATACTCATATGATGAACCTACACATCAAAGAGCATCCGCGAAATTCGCGTTAATATTATTACACTTAAACTTAATGAATAAATATAACGTTAATCTGATTTTTTTTAACATCAATTATAAATTATCAGTATATTTTGCACACTTTTCCATGCGCATAGGAAGGTATGGAAATGGAACAGAAGCAGGGCGGTAACCAAATTTAGTGGATGCTCTTTGATGTGCAGTTTCATCATAAAGAGTCACTATAATACAATATTATACAACACTATAATACCTCAGTCTATAATTCCTCTGTTTGAAATACAAAATGAATAAAATACAAATGAATAAAATACTATATACTATGGAATCCCCTCTTATATACTGATAATTTATCATGCATGTTCTTTAATTATATCATTGATTAACACACTGACTTTAACAGCTGTTTTACAGAACGTGTCATGTTTGCTGTGATCTCGTATTTACACTCTTTGACCATGCGGAGAAACACGAGAAGTTAAGTCATTATTTCGAGAAAGTTTCTCGTTATTTTGAGATGCTAAGTCATTATATCGAGGAAGTTTCTCGTTATTTCAAGATACTAAGTCAATATTTCGACTTAAATTATCTTTTTTTTCTCAACTGTGGCAGAAACGGGCTTCCATAAATATCTTTGCCTCAGCTCTAGTTTGATAATCACAGGCGTCAAATCACAACTGACCTCTGGAGAAAAGGAAACAAACCAATGACATTTTATGTTACTATTAAATGAGCAAGCCCCAAATCTGACCAAAAAAAAATGCTCGCGGGAGCAAAAACAGCAATCGAGAGCGGGCGAATGTTCGCGCGTGCGCGCAAGTTATTAAAATGAGCTTGCGGGTACCCGTATTTACGCGTGTGGCTGTGTTTTCCGCTCGCGGATGTAATTTAGCACACGCAAACATCAGTTTTGCAATCGTATATTAATGGCACGGTTTTGCTGTCATATTTGGGGACCACTGCTCCACCGAACCCCTAAGACTGACTCACCGAACCCCTGGGGTTCGATCGAACCCAGGTTAAGAACCACTGTACTAGATGGTTCGATTAGTCTTTCGCCCCTATACCCAGGTCGGACGACCGATTTGCACGTCAGGACCGCTACGGGCCTCCACCAGAGTTTCCTTTGGCTTCGCCCTGCCCAGGCATAGTTCACCATCTTTCGGAGCCCCGAGCCACCTTCGCCCTCGAACCCTTCCCGGCCGAACCGGAGCCGGTCGTGGCACACTGCCAAGGAGGACGTTTTTTTTTTCTAAAAAAAAAAAGAAGTTAAAAAGGGTATTGTGAAGACTGAGAATTTTCTAATATATTTTCATTGAACTTTGAAATCTAAAGCAAGTATACCTTGTGAACTGAGTGTAATTTTTTTTTTTGTAAGAAAAGAATTGCTCTGAAGTAAGAAATTATTTTCAGTAATTTTTTTAATTGCTCATTGCCATTGTCAAGTATAGGATATGGAGTCAGAGAACAGTTTTGGAAGAGGTAGCGGTCTTTTCATGTTTTCTCCTTTGCCATCAGTTGGGAGGGGCAGACTTGCTTATACCCCCGTCACATCTACTCCAATGTCTGCCTTTGAGACTGTACAACTTGGAAATGATAATTCAAGTCCTCCACCACCTCAGTTCTGTGAAGATGGACTGACTCAACCAAACGTAAGAGGGAATGAGTCAATGGAATTTATAGTGTGGATGGTGGAACGAATGGGACGATCTATTGGGGAGAGCATTGCTGCTTGTTTAGAATCAAAAGTGTGTGGTTCCAGTAATGTAGACTCATCTGTCTTGAACAGAGTTCTAAAATCTGAAATCAAAGAACCTGTTTGATTTAGGGGTGATCGAACTGAGCCATATACAATACATGAGTGGGAAGCCATAGTACTATCATATCTGCGTAAGGTAGGGACGCCAATTGAAGAACAGGCTGAGGAAGACATGAGCAGGCTTATGGGACGGGCTCGTGAAGTTGTGAAGGTGGGTCTACGAAGTAACCCTACTATTGAGTTGTGCAAAGGACCAAGTCCTATTTTTGACTTGCTAAAACAGCATTTCAGTGACACCGCTTTTTCTAGCATGCCATTAGCTGATTTTTATGGCACACTTCCACATGCTGGTGAAGACCCCTTTGATTACTAGCTCAGGCTAAATAGGACTATGGATATGGCTGAGGACTGTTTAAAAAGACAGGAAAAGAGGACTGACAATCTATCTAGTGAACTCACTGTCATGTTTATCAGACATTGTCCAGACCCTGAGCTTTCCCTTATTTTCAAATGCCGACCTGTGGAGCAATGGACAGCACGTGACGCTCATGCACGTTTGGAAGAGTATGGCAGAGAGAAACGTTGTGGCTCTGGGAGTAGAGTGCCTCCGGCCATCACATGTTTGAGACAGGAAGTTGCTGCTCAGCCTACTGAAACAAAGGTTAAGACATTAAACGTGAAACCTGATTCATCTCAAATTCAGTCTAGAGAGCCCATTGAACCAATGGAACGAATTGTATCTGTGTTGGAGCGGGTACTGGAGCATGGGCAATCAAGAAATCAGGCTGGCACAGAGAGACATCTGTTTAAGTCACAGAGGAACAGAGCTAGACCTACTCTGCCCTGCGAAGTGTGTGGAGATGTTGGCCACACCACCCGTTTTCACTGCAGAGCAAATCATCTGTGTTTTCTTTGTCACAAGGCAGGTCATGCACGCGCAGAGTGTCCTAAAACCAAAGCCTGCACGCCCAATATGTTACGAGAGACTGATTCTGTTCCCCATTCGGGAAACAACTAGGCCTGAATGTGGAGGGGGTGAGTGTAAGGCCGAAGGAAGTTCCCCCATCATTAATGGATTATGATCTGGAATCTGTATATAATAGTTTGTGTGAAGAGTTTATTTCTACATGTACAGTTATTCTACAAAATACACAGAAACTTGAGCCATATGATGATCTGTTCTACACTTCAGTGACTATTGGTGGAAAAATTGAGGCAAAAGCAATGCTTAATACTGGGTCGATGGCTTGCACCCTGAGCTCAAAGCTGTTACCACAATTATTAAGTACTGGGGTGATGCCCAGCCCTTCACTTGCCCCAACAGAAGTTGTTTTGGTCGGATGTGGAGGCACCAGAACAAACCCATTAGGAGTGTGCGAGCTGGATATTGACGTGTATGGCTGTCACGTCATTGTTCCGACTTTGGTAGTCGAAGGCCAGGGGGATGATTTAATTCTTGGCAGTAATTTCCTGAAACATTTGATCCATCAGCTGAGAAGTTCATCAGAATCTCTAATGAGTGTGTCTAAAGGCTGTGAGAGCGAGATCACGGAACAAAGCAAGCTGCTTGACCTACTGGCTAATGTGGAGACATGGAGTGACGGTAATGTCCCTGATTTAGTAGGATCAGTAAAAATCAAGAAAGCAGTATCACTTGAGCCCATGTCTGAAAACTTAGTTTGGGGCAAGCTGCAAAGCACTCACAACATTTCAGCTGGAAGCGCTGTCCTTTTGGAGCCCAGTAAAGTAAAATCAAGACCAAGATCTGTGTTGGTGGGAAAAACAGTGGCCTTGATACGTAAAGATGGATGGGTTCCACTCAAAGTGATAAATCCTTCAGAGAAAGCAGTGACTTTGAAAAGAAACTCTACACTTGCTGATGCTTTTCCTTGCATGGCCTTGCAAGATTTGGACTTTGGACTTTCTGATGGTTGCTTATTTGATCTAGAGCAAAATGTTCAGAGAACCGCTGATGTTTTAACTGACAGACAGGAAGAGATGAGTGTATCAGATGATGCTCTGAGTTTACCAGTCAAACCTGGATCGAATGATTTGTGTACTACTGATGACACGTCAGTCTTGCATAAATTGGGCTTAGGTGACTTGGATGTGGATTCTTGCGACGTGTCTGCAGACTGCAAAGCAAAACTGGTGCAGCTTGTCTCTCAGTATCATTCTATATTCTCAAGACACAAGTTAGACTGTGGAAAGGCAACAGGTTTTGTTCATCGCATCCGCCTAAGCGACGATAAGCCCTTTCGGTTGCCATATCGACGCCTTGCTCCAAATCAATATGACAAACTTCGACAGGCTTTGAATGAGATGGAAGAACGTGAGATCATACGGAAATCTTCAAGTGAGTTTGAGTCGCCTCTTGTTCTAGTCTGGAAGAAGTCAGGAGATTTGAGAATTTGCACAGATTTTCGTTGGATTAATGCTCGCACAATCAAAGACGCACATCCCCTTCCCCATCAAGTCAACGCTCTTGCTGCGTTGGGTGGAAATGCATATTTTCAACTATGGACCTCACATCTGGCTATTATAATGTAGAAGTTCATGAAGATGACCAGAAATTCACAGCGTTTACATCTCCCTTTGGGTTATATGAATACAATCGTTTACCACAGGGCCTGTGTAACAGTCCGGCCACTTTCATGCGTATGATGTTGAGTATATTCGGAGATCAGAATTTCAACAGCCTGTTGTGTTATCTAGATGACGTCCTAGTATTTGCACCCACCGAAGAGTTGGCGTTGGAGCGCCCTGAAATGGTGTTAAGCGGTTGAAGACTCATAACCTCAAGCTTGCTCCAACGAAATGCCATCTACTGAGGAGTTCAGTCAAATTTTTAGGTCACATCATCAGTGGAGATGGAATTGCTACTGATCCTGAAAAAGTCAAAGCCATTACTTCAGTCACTGAGAATGATCTTATGGTTGAGGGTACCAATGTCCCCTGTCAGCAGAAAATTAGGTCTTTTCTGGGAATGGTAGTGTTTTACCAACAATTCATTGAAGACTGTTCAGCCATTGCAAAACCATTATTCAATCTTACGACTGGAAGAAAGGCTCCGCGTGGAAAAGGGAAACGTTGAATGTGTCGGAGAGAGTTGTCTGCTTCAGATTGGACTGAGGATTGCAGTCATTCATTTCACAAATTGAAGCAGGTGTTACTTAACCAAGTCTTGTTGGCTCATCCAAATTTCAACGAGTCCTATCTGCTCTCTGTGGATGCCTCTAGTAATGGGCTTGGAGCTGTATTGTCGCAAGTTCCTAGTAGTGGGACGACAGCCAGGCCAATTGCTTCCGAATACAACCTTGAGCTGCACTGGGGTAAAACAGATCAGACCACAATCTCAGAAAGTAGCTATTATGTCTGTTTTCGAAGCAATTGATGGTAAAATTTTGGAAGAAACAGTACAGCACCTTAAAACATCAACTTGCGCTGTTACAACCCTTCCTTGGTTGTTAAAGGTCTAGGGATTTTGGGAGGGGAACATTTCGAACCAAATTAAAATACTGCTTTAAAGACCACTGTGTGTGACTTGAGAATAAACAGAGACCAGTCAAATACTGAAAATGAAATCACCATTTAATAAATATATATATATATCCCAAAACCACAAAAAGAAAAAGTAACCCAATAATAAATATAAGAAAATTAACCAACAAAGATATCAGGGGAGAACAAAAGGAACCCTGGATTGTGCCAAACAAACGAAAGTAATATAATCAAAAGAATCTTACTAAACTATTATCAACTAATCCTAAACTAAAGAAAAGAAAGTAAAGAAAAAGTCTTCAGCGCCCGAGACGCCCTAACTTCCCTACACTTTCTAACAAAAAACAGAAAAATACAAATGTGGCACAAATCCTTTTACCTAGTGTTTTTAACAGAAAACATTCCTACGTGTGCAGGTGTAAGTCACGTGACATCTTACCTAATACCTTTTGTCTCCACCCAACTTGACTGAGATAAGCATTTTCCTCACAGTTTCTCAACAAGAGGGGAGTACCAAAAGATGAACAACATGACAAAAGAATTCTCCCGATAACAAACCAACACTAAGTTAACCAAAAACAAAATCAACAACAACAAAAGTCAACCAAAACAAGACAAGCAGTCTCTTTCCCCTCTCTTCTGATGCAGCAGTCCGCTCCTTATGAAGGGTGTTCCACAGGTGTTAATCGTTGGAGCTGATGAGAACACACCTTCCAGGTAGCACAGCCAATCACGGTCATCTGGTGTGATGGACATTTCAGACAGCCTATCAGCATGCAACCTGTCAAAAAGGGACAGACACTACAACAAAACAGAGAAAGCAAATAACCCAAAAACTCTTACGTCCCTAGGGACGTAACACCCCCACATTTAAGAACAAACTTCACGTTTGTTCAAAAACAAAGTATTACACATCTCAACACCAAATGTATAAGCAAATACATTCACATCAAATAAGAGTTCAAACTCTAGACAGGGCATCAGCAAGGACGTTCTCGGAACCTTTCTTATGACGAATTTCCAACTGGAAATTCTGCACAAACAAAGCCCAGCGCATCAGCCGTTGATTCGCATTATACATGCGTGCCAAAAACACAAGAGGGTGATGATCAGTAAACACAATAGTAGGCAAATTAGAAGAACCCAAATAAACTTCAAAAAACTGTAACGCAAACAACAAAGCTAAAGTTTCTTTTTCTATCGTGGAATAATTGGCTTGGTGTTTGTTAAACTTACAAGAGAAAAAGCAAACAGGATGCTCCACACCATCTTCTCCTTCCTGAATCAAAACTGCTCCAGCGCCCACTGCACTCGCGTCAACCTCTAGCTTGAATGCACGATCGAATTGTGGAGCCGCTAGAACTGGACTAGAGCACATCAAAGCCTTAGCATTTTCAAATGCAATTTGACACTCTTTGGTCCATACAAAATTCTGTTTCGGACTAAGAAGATTAGTAAGAGGGGTTACCACTGTAGCAAAGTTCTTACAAGACTCCACTCTTTTGAAAAGATCACTAGATCATCCAAATAAGCCTTGCAATTTGGTACTCCAGCGAGAACTGTTTGAATTAACCTCTGAAACGTAGCAGGAGCGTTTCGTAACCCGAATGCCATAACGTTGTACTGTAGGAAGCAATCCGGAGTTACGAACGCAGATATATCCGATGCACGTGGGGTTAGTGGAACTTGCCAGTACCCTTTTAGCAGATCTAATTTACTCACAAAGCTTGCAGAACCAATACTGTCTACACAATCTTCCATCCTAGGAAGTGGATAACAGTCAGGCACCGTAACAGCATTTACCTTTCGATAGTCTGTACAAAAACGGAAGGAACCATCAGGTTTCTTTACGAGAAGACACGGGGAACTCCACGGACTATAACTATGACAAGCTAAGTCATTTTGTAACAAATAGTCAGTTTCTGCCTTCATAACAGACCTCTTAATTTCATTAACCCGATAAGCATGTTGCTTTATCGGCTTTGCATTCTGAACATCAATGTCGTGCGAAAGCACTGTAGTCTGGGATGGAATGTCAGAAAACAACGCTGGGAACGAGTTAATAAGGTCCATCACATCGTTCCTTTGCGCATCAGATAGAAAAGGTAGATGAGAAGTCAACTTGGACAAAATAACGGAATTATCCAACTTACTACACTGTTGAGGAGTGTTCCGCAACAGCAACCCATCCTCATCCACGCTTGTATCACTGACTGCAACAGACAAAACCTCAGATGTTATAGATACAGGAGCATTGACAGTGACTTGCTGAAATTCACACTCATCTTGATCATGATATGCTTTAAGCATATTAATGTGACAGACACGTGTCTTGCGCCTTCTTTCCGGAGTACTTATAACATAGTCTGTATCACTTAGTTTCCTAACAATGCGATACGGACCAGAAAAACGAGCAGACAATGCAGAACCTAGTATTGGCAATAATACCACTACCTTATCATCAGGTTGAAAAGATCGTTCAACTGCACGGCGGTCATACCGATCCTTCATCTCTAGTTGTGCATCTTTCAAGAAAGTGCTTGCAAGCTCACATGCACTATTCAACCTAGCTCGAAATTTACTAACATAGTCCAAAACATTTGTTTGTTTTTCGGATGTACTCTCCAACATCTGATCTTTCAGAACTTTTAACGGTCCTCGAACAGTGTGACCAAAAACCATCTCAGCTGGACTAAATCCGAGCGATTCTTGGACACTCTCACGTACGGCAAACAGTACTAAAGGAATTCCTTCATCCCAATCCTTACTCGTTTCCATACAGAATTTTCGAAGCATACTCTTTAGGGTCTGGTGAAACCTTTCAATCACACCCTGGCTCTCCGGATGATATGCACTGGAAACTCTGTGTCTTATAGACAGAGACTTAAGAGTTTGTGTAAATACTCGCGACAAAAAATTGGTACCTTGGTCTGTTTGAACAACTTTTGGGAGTCCAAAAGTAGAAAAGAACTTTGTCAAAGTTTTCAAAAAGACAGGAGCTGTAATTTTCCGTAATGGAATAGCTTCAGGGAATCTAGTAGCTCTACACATTATAGTACACAGATATTGGTTACCTGCTTTCGTTTTCGGTAATGGTCCGACACAGTCAACCAGTACCTCTTCGAATGCTTCACCCATAACTGGGATAGGATAAAGTGGAGCGGGTGCAATCACCTGATTTGGCTTCCCTGCAATTTGACAAACATGACATGTACGACAAAATTTTGCAACATCTCGCTTCAATCCAGGCCAGAAAAAGTGTTGAAGGACACGATGATACGTTTTCGTTATGCCTAGATGTCCAGAAAACAAGTGTTCATGAGCCAAGCGCAACACATGCAAACGATATGGACTAGGAACTACCACCTGGTATACCACATTCCAGTCCAAATCCTCCTCGACCTTAGAACACCACTTCCGCATAAGTAAACCATCATCTAGGAAATAGGCAGTGATTAGTTTCCCAGCAGCTTCAGAACTAATCACAGCTGCTAAACATTTACTCAGCGAAGGATCATCAGTCTGTGCACTGACAATCTGAGAACGAGTAAGCGATAAACCCAAGGAACCAAAACTTCCTAGCAGATCCTCTGAGTTTTTCACATTAGGAATAGAGTCTAATTTGTTCTTAGGTTCAATCAGTTTGTCACCGTCTGATAACATAGAACCTAACACTGAGTCAGCTAATTCAACTTCCTTACTCTTACCTGACTGAGCACGAGTAACTGCGCAAGCAGCAAACACTTCAGGATACAAATTACTGACATCTACCAGAGGAAAAAGCACAGGGACATCAGTCACTTCTGGGGCTGGCAAGACTTTGCCTCCAGCTAAATCATTTCCTAAGATGAGAGTAATTCCTTTTATTGGAAGTGAATGACGAATTCCGACTCGCACAAACCCTGAAACAAGCGTACATTGTAAATGCACATTATGCAGTGGAACAGACGCTACCTGCATTTCTATACCGCGAATCAGAACGTTTGAACCACAGTATGATTCATCAGAGAAGGGCAAAACGTTCGAAACCAGAATAGACTGCATAGCACCTGTGTCACGGAGAATAGAAATTTCCTTCCGATCCTCTTCCTTTCCAGACAATGAAACAAACCCCGACATAACGAATGGTTTATAATTTGGGTCAATAACATCAGTACAACCTGATAGTTCAGAAGGTGGTACAGTTTTTACAAATGCCACACTCTTAGAGTTTCTAGCCTGCTGTTTACGCACAAGCACCGGACAATCAGCAATTAAATGTCCGAGTTTATGACAATAAAAGCAGTCTTTTTGCTTGCTCGATTGTGAACCTTCAGACTTTACCCAAGCACCCTGAACTTGAGAATGACCTATATTCTTGTCAGTGCGCATCACTGGAAATACTCCCTTATGAGTTAGCATGAACTCATCTGCGAGAACAGCAGCTTGTGACAACGAAGCGACCTTCTGCTCATTCAAATAAACTACCACGCGTTCGGGTAAACAACCTTTAAATTCCTCAAGCAGAAGCAATTCCCTTAAGGATCTAAAATCAGCAGTCTTCGTTGCACTACACCACTTATCAAATAAAAGAGATTTCTCACGTGAAAATTCTACAAAAGTCTGCGAAGGATTTTTCTTATGACCCCTGAATTTCTGTCGGTACGCTTCTGGAACTAACTCATATGCAAGTAAAATTGCTGATTTTACTGCATCGTAATTCAGACTGTCTTCTAATGAAAGAGTGGAAAAAACCTCCATCGCTTTTCCCACTAAGCGACACTGCAATAACAAAGCCCAAAATTCTTTTGGCCAACGAAGAGATATTGCGATTCTCTCAAATGCACTGAAGTAAGAATCCACTTCAGTTTCACGAAAATGTGGTACTAGTGTAATTTGTTTACTTACGTCGAATGACTGAGTTGCTTCGGATGTAGCCGCTGGGGAAACAGTGGGAGTAGATACTACTAAAGGAGCAGAGACGACAGGGGCAGCGGGACTAATTTGAGGGAGAATTGGTGGCGCAGCTGGTCCTCCCACAATTCGCATTGCGTCAAGCTCCAGCTGTCGCATTTTCACCTGCTTCTCCGCCTCGATCTCGAGTTTGCGAATTTGTAACTTCAAGTCCATCTCCGCCTGCCTAGTCTGAATCTTCTCCTGCGATTCAAGCTGCAAACGGGTCAAACGGACTTTAAGTCTCGCATCCCCTTTTGAGCAAACAGACATAGGGGAAAATGGTTCAAATGGAGATAACCCTGCCCTAACCTCGGCCTCAACCTCCGCCCTAGGCATTAGTTTTTCACCATTCCCATTTCCACTCCTATCATACGTAGTTCCTTCTACTTCCACACTGTTCTCCACTGTAACTACCTTTTCCGGCAAACAAAGAACATTCAACTCCACCAAACCATTACACACCACAGACTTCATTTCTCTCTTAAGAGCCTGCTTGCTTACTGAAATCTGAAAGTGATTAGCTATCGCCACCAAATCATCTTTCCGACAAATATCTAGCTCTTCTAACGAAGGACTGTCAAGAAATCTCTCTAAGTTAAACACCATGATGACAACAATGTGCAACAGCACCAACAAGTTCTCAAACAAACACAGTGAATCAACAAGCAGAATCATTAACTGGTTCTCTATACACGGGATTTGAGTTGATCCCGGACGAGCCCCCATATGTTACAACCCTCCCTTGGTTGTTAAAGGTCTAGGGATTTTGGGAGGGGAACATTTCGAACCAAATTAAAATACTGCTTTAAAGACCACTGTGTGTGACTTGAGAATAAACAGAGACCAGTCAAATACTGAAAATGAAATCACCATTTAATAAATATATATATATATATCCCAAAACCACAAAAAGAAAAAGTAACCCAATAATAAATATAAGAAAATTAACCAACAAAGATATCAGGGGAGAACAAAAGGAACCCTGGATTGTGCCAAACAAACGAAAGTAATATAATCAAAAGAATCTTACTAAACTATTATCAACTAATCCTAAACTAAAGAAAAGAAAGTAAAGAAAAAGTCTTCAGCGCCCGAGACGCCCTAACTTCCCTACACTTTCTAACAAAAAACAGAAAAATACAAATGTGGCACAAATCCTTTTACCTAGTGTTTTTAACAGAAAACATTCCTACGTGTGCAGGTGTAAGTCACGTGACATCTTACCTAATACCTTTTGTCTCCACCCAACTTGACTGAGATAAGCATTTTCCTCACAGTTTCTCAACAAGAGGGGAGTACCAAAAGATGAACAACATGACAAAAGAATTCTCCCGATAACAAACCAACACTAAGTTAACCAAAAACAAAATCAACAACAACAAAAGTCAACCAAAACAAGACAAGCAGTCTCTTTCCCCTCTCTTCTGATGCAGCAGTCCGCTCCTTATGAAGGGTGTTCCACAGGTGTTAATCGTTGGAGCTGATGAGAACACACCTTCCAGGTAGCACAGCCAATCACGGTCATCTGGTGTGATGGACATTTCAGACAGCCTATCAGCATGCAACCTGTCAAAAAGGGACAGACACTACAACAAAACAGAGAAAGCAAATAACCCAAAAACTCTTACGTCCCTAGGGACGTAACATGCGCCCTTGACATACTTCCCAAATCTTTTTTCAAAAGCGTGTTTAACTGTTTAGAAGCAGATATCCTAGAAGTGGTAAATGCCTCACTTCTTTCTGGGACTTTTCCAAATTCCCTAAAAACTGCAGTTGTTAAGCCCCTTCTGAAAAAGAGCAATCTGGATAACATCATATTGAGCAATTACAGACCAATCTCAAATCTACCTTTCATTGGCAAGATCATTGAAAAAGTTGTTTTCAATCAGCTGAACAAGTTCTTAAGCTTGAATGGATACTTTGACAACTTTCAGTCTGGTTTCCGACCACATCACAGCACAGAGACAGCACTCATAAAGATAATAAATGATATTCGTCTTAACACAGATTCAGGTAAATTATCAGTGCTGGTTTTACTCGACCTCAGTGCTGCGTTTGACACCATAGATCACAACATTCTCCTTGACAGGCTGGAAAACTGGGTTGGGCTTTCTGAGATGGTTCTTAAATGGTTCAGGTCATACTTAGAAGGGAGAGGTTATTATGTGAGTATCGGTGACCATAAGTCTGAGTGGACATCCATGACATGCGGAGTCCCTCAAGGTTCAATACTTGCACCCCTCCTGTTCAACTTATATATGCTGCCACTGAGCCAAATAATGAGAAAGAACCAAATTGCATATCACAGCTATGCAGATGACACCCAGATTTACCTCGCGTTATCTCCTAATGATTACAGCCCCATTGACTCCCTGTGTCAATGCATTGATGAAATTAAAAACTGGATGTGCCTAAACTTCCTTCAGTTAAACAAAGACAAAACTGAAGTCATTGCATTTGGAAACAAAGATGAAGTTCTCAAAGTGAACGCATACCTTCACTCTGGGGGGTCAAACAACTAAAAATCAGGTCAGGAATCTTGGTGTGATTTTGGAGTCAGACCTGAGTTTCAGTAGCCATGTAAAAACAATAACTAAATCAGCATATTATCATCTCAAAAATATTGCAAGAATTAGATGCTTTGTCTCCAATCAAGACTTAGAGAAACTTGTTCATGCTTTCATCACCAGCAGGGTGGATTATTGTAATGGGCTCCTCACCGGCCTTCCCAAAAAGACCATAAGACAGCTGCAGCTCGTACAGAACGCTGCTGCCAGGATTCTGAGCAGAACCAGAAAATATGAACACATCACACCAGTCCTTAGGTCCTTGCACTGGCTTCCAGTTACATTTAGAATTAATTTTAAAGTACTGTTACTTGTTTATAAATCACTCAATGGCCTAGGACCTCAATACATTGCAGATATGCTCATAGAATATAAACCTAACAGATCACTAAGATCATCAGGATCAAGTCACTTAGTAATACCCAGGGTTCACTCAAAGCAAGGAGAGTCTGCTTTTAGCTGTTACGCCAGCCGCAGCTGGAACCAGCTTCCAGAAGAGATCAGGTGTGCTCCAACAGTAGCCACATTCAAATCAAGACTCAAAACACATCTTTTTACCTATGCATTTGCAGACTGAGCACTGTGCTATGTCCGAACTGTTTGCATTTTATTTTATACGTATTATCTTTTTATTCTTTTAATCATTTTTAATGTTTTACTTTTATCATTCTTCTTTATGTAAAGCACTTTGAATTACCATTGTGTATGAAATGTGCTATACAAATAAACTTGCCTTGCCTTGCCTTGCCTTTTGCAAGCAAGTCACTTACCTATGCTCAATCAAGATACCCTGCACATAGGTTAGAATTCTACGCCATGAAATGGGCAATTTGTGACAAATTTCATCACTGGCTCAGGGGTCAGAAATTTACAGTCTGGACAGACAACAACCCATTGACCTATATTCTGTCCAAAGCAAAATTGGACGCTTGCGAACACAGGTGGGTTGCTAAACTGGCACCATATGACTTTGATATTAAGTACATACCTGGTCCCAAAAATGTAGTTGCTGATGCCCTGAGTCGAGAGCCCTTTGTGCACCCTAGCGTACTCCATCGTCTAACGAGAGTTCCGTATGATAAATTGCTGGCAGAAGCGGCAGGTGTGCGTACGGATTGCATCCAAGATGTCTTTCGCTGGTCTACTTACCCCCTTGACAGTACTTCTAATTCTGGAGAAGTGGCCGTTGCCAGTCATACAGCTAAAGTTTCCTTACCTGGTACTGTGTCAAAGCAGGAAGTGGAAGCTGTTCTTCACTCATGTAAGCATAGCAGCGAAGCTATCAAGTCACATGCATTGTTGTTGCCTCATCTTCCTCAAGAAACAACTCCATCTGAATCACCTGATGTTGATGTGCTGTCTCATGAATACCTAATCAAGGAACAACAAAGAGTCAATATTTTGAGCAGGGTGATTTACTTTGTTGAGAGAGGACGGAGACCAAATAGGAGGGAACGAACAAATGAGCCAATAGCTGCCGTGAAACTTCTGAAACACTGGAGAAACCTGCTGAAGAAGAATGGCGTGTTATACATGGTTTCAAAGAATAGTTTCACCAAGAGAAAAACGTACCTGTATGTTGTGCTTGATGCAGTGAAAAACATGGTGTTGAAGGGCATTCACGACCAAGCAGGACATCAAGGTCAGCAGCGGACATTATATCTTGCGCGACAAAGGTTCTTTTGGCATGGCATGGAGAAGGATGTGAGGGATTATGTGAAACGTTGTCACCGATGTGTGGTCAGCAAGACACCAGAACCAGAGGGTCGTGCGCCATTGGAGAACTTCATCACGACAGAGCCTCTTGAACTAGTCTGCATAGACTTTTGGTCAGCGGAGGACTCTTCCAATCGGTCCCTGGATGTCCTTGTTGTTACAGATCACTTCACAAAAATGGCCAATGCCTTCTTGTGTCCAAATCAGTCTGCCAAAGCAGTGGCGCATCAACTGTGGCATAACTACTTCTGTGTTTATGGCTTCCCAGGCCATATTCACTCTGACAGAGGAGCCAACTTTGAGAGTGCCCTGATCGCAGAGCTGTTAAATGTTGCTGGAGTCCAGAAATCAAGGACAACTCCATTTCACCCCATGGGAAATGGAGCTTGTGAAAGGATGAACAGGACACTGTGTAATGTGATACGTGCTCTGCCTGCAAAGACCAAGCAAAGATGGCCAAAAGTACTAAAATATTTAACTTTTGATGACTTGGGAGATGATATGACTGAAAACCGTCTAAATGACTCTGAGAGTGTTGATTCTGTGGTTGTTGATGTGTCTGTTGACGCTTCTAATTACAGAACACAAGAGTGGATATCACAGCTGCCTTCGAATGGCACAAATGATGCAGACTTGGACGATTTGGAGGAAGTTACGAATGTTCCTGAATCGATACAAATAGTGCATTCGACTCAGCCTAATGGTTTAGACCAGGGGTGGGCAAACTACGGCCCGCGGGCCATATCCGGCCCGTTGGGCTTTTTAATCCGGCCCGCCGAACTTGCCGAACCTGTATTAAACCACCTTCTTTTTACATTTCCCTGTAATGTCACTAGTTTTGAAGACAAAAGTGTCAGTCTTCGTAACTTTTCTGATGGAAGTTCTTTAAGTTCTTTAAGATCCAGAGCTGGTAGATTGTTTAAACCAGTGACAAGATTTATTGAAATAATGAATCAGCAAAAAGTTCTAGGGTAAATATGCATATGTTGCTTGATTTTCATATTTCATCTTTCTCACGATTTTTTGGTCTTCTTTCTCTCTTTTCTATGGTATACATTTAGCATATGTTACTATAATGATTTGGTGTGACTTTAATGCATTAATTTGAGACGGGAGTGAAGTCTCTCTGCTGAGTAACTTGGTGTCCAAATGTATGAATTGTCATTGACTAGTTAACATGTAACAGGCATGTTTGTCTAAGAGTGTCTTGGGGATTGGCCACCCTCTTTTCACTGTAATTCCTGTGGGGAATAGTGTCTACACTGAAATGTACTATGACTTTTCATGAAGTTTTGAACACTCTGAACTATCTTCAAATGTATTTTTCTTTATTTTATTTTTCTTTATTGATGTATATGGTTCTTGAGGGCATGTACCTAATGTTATTTTGGTGGTCATTGTTTGGGTGTCATTAATTTGTACAGAAGCAAGTGGAATTCAGCAGGGGGGAGTGTAACGGATCAAATATGGGATTCCAATTGCTACATTTATTTTTCATGCACGGTCCTTTTAATTGCGTTCCATCCGCCTAGATTTGCCGGCATAATTAATCTGTTCCGGTGGGGTCATTTAGAATTGCGCCATATGAGAGTGTGAGTGGCTGCGGTGAGTGAGTGCTCCACGAGAAAAATATATTGTATTAATTATATAACGGTTATATGGACTATTATTGACATATATGAGTGTTTATAATTATATTGTATGGTTTATGTTGGTGCTACTGTTTGTGCAAAGCTGACATATCAACTCTAAACACCGCTGTTCTGTGTTACTAACAGAATAAAAAGAGATCTTGAGCGCGAATTGGTGTTCCTCTTGAGTCATTTCAACACAACGCAGAGACACCACTGTTACACAAGCACGCCCTGATTCGCTCAGTTTTGGGAATGTTTTAACATTTTTTAAGCGTTTTCCCATTGCTTTCAATGGGGGGGGGGGGTGGAGAGTTAGGACGTTTTCGCGCGTAAGTCCGTTAAAAGTGGGCCCTGATTCGCTGAGTTTTGGGAAAGTTTGAAAAAAAAAATTTGTTTTCCTATTGCCTTCAATGGGGAGGGTTAAGACGTTGCTTTCAATGTGGGGGGCGGAAGATTAGGACATTGCTTTCGATGTGGGGGGCGGAGGATTAGGACGTTGCTTTCAATGTGGGGGGGTGAGGATTAGGACGTTTTCGTGTGTAAGTCCGTCAAAAGTGTGCCAAATCATTTGAACATCACAGAATATATAGGGCTCTTCGAGACGGTTAGGACGCGTCCCTTGAGATACACGTCATCCCGCGTCCACATGGGACGTTCCGGCCAATCCGGAAGGGGCAAGGGGCGTTGGACGCCCAATCCTGGGTAGTTGGACGTGGATCAAAGTGGTTGGACGACCGAAATTGGTGGGTTGGATGTCTAACTCGGTGGGTTGGACGCCCGATCTTGGGTTCTTGGACGTGGGGCATCCCAAAAAAAATCAGATGCATCCAGAAAAGGCTGATATTTAGCCCATGAAAAAATTGAGTGCGGGGGCTTTCATAAGAGGAACGGGCAGAGAGGAAAAGGCCAGGCAGAGGCTGATGCTTGCGCTGGCCAGGATCGAACTCCGGGCTTCTGTGCTGTGTGCGTGACAACCTAGGTGAGAGCTAACCGGGAGCGTGCACCTTCTCCCGGGCACGATCAGGCCCGGTGTCCCTCCTCCGGAGGAAAGCGGCGTTTGACCAAGGGCCCAAACACGGGTCATTCACGGGTCACTCACCGGTGAGTGAGTGAGTGTGTGCCCAACCTTTTGGTTTTCGGCAGGTATCTTCAGCCGGGAAGGGGCTAAAATTCTGAAACTCTGCACGAGGGTAGCCCCGGACGAGACCTTTCCAACGCCGCCTAGCGCGCGTTTCTGGGCGCTAGAGCCGGCGATCGGTAGCAGCGTTTTCGACTTATAACGTCGGGCGGGAAAGAGCTACATTTCGAGACCTTTCCAACGTCGCCTCGCACGTCTTCCTGCGCAGCTCGATTCGCCTCGCACGTCTTCCTGCGCCACTCGATTCGAGCGCAGTGGCCGCCGGAACGCGTGGGGCCCCGCGAATCCGCAATCCTCAAAAGGGCGCTCCTGCAGCGAACGAAGCAGGTGATCGGGTCGTACGGGAGAGAGGATGTTTCCTCGAAAGTTGCAGCTTTCTAGCAGCAGTGGTTCGTGAGATATCCGCATTTTTGTCTCGGGGGGGGGGGCGGCTCGCATACGTAATGAGCTCAGTTTTGCTTTCACTTTGCGTTTTCGCCCGTAAATCGGTCGAAAAATGGACCAAATCGTGTGAAATTCATGCCGAGTGTATTTCTCTTCGGGCCCGATCGAATGAGCCCACTCTTGTTGACTTTTCGAAATTTTCCTCACTCACCTCGTTCCACACTCGACATACTCAATGCTGGGTATATTATGCAATGGTGGGGTCCGCCCACAGAGCCCCGAAACCCGGGCCGCCAAAACCTAAGTGTATTTAGGTTGACCAGTTGCATTGTTCTCTGGCGGCGTGTGCTTGACTGAGTCAATAACGCTTGAGCTTAAGTGTGGGACCCCCGGGTTCAGCTGGAGATCTGAGGGTGTCGTTGCTAAAAATGTTCTAAGTTTAACAAAAACGCAAAGGTACCCTCCTGGGCTTGCAATGGATGAAAGGCAGCATGGAGGAAAATCGTCTCAAAATTTCCTAAGTTTTCCAAAAACGCAAAGGTACCTAAGAACCAGGGTCCCGGGCCCGAATTTTAACCCGACCAAAGTGCACCTTTTTTGGGCATGGTCCGGGCCGGTCGGTATCACAGGTGTAATTCTGACGGACAGCCAGGTAGAAGTGGTGCGCTGTCCGGTAGTCATGACACATGGACCTGCTCAGGTGCTCCCGCTGGTTCTGCCGCAGCCTCCCGTGTGCCTGCCAGGAGAGAGAAGGGACGCTCTTAGGGCAAAGTTAGGGGTGAAAGACAAAAAGCTGTAGCCGTCTGGCAAGCTACTCACGTGGGTGACGAGACTGCTCCGTAGGTTCCCGAAAGTGACCTTCCCCACGAAGCCCAGGCTCCTCCAGACAGCCCGAAACTGGGTGAGAAGCCCCCTGCAAAGTCCGCCCTGCGGCGAGCAGAACACCAGGTCCAACTGGATGCCCCTCTGGCGCATGAGATCGCCCAGCCATGCGTATTCTTGCAGGGAAAGAGCAATCTTGGCCCGGCCAAAGAAAGAGGCCGTCATGCGACGGGCCTCCTCATGAATGCGGTAAGGAGCCTGCGACCCACAATGGTGCGGGACATCTTCTCCCTGGCATCCGTCCGATGGACGATGAGATCGGCATGCATGATTTTGATCTGGGTTAGCATTTCCGTGAGATTTCCGAGCATTTCTGTGAGATTGCGCAGAGTTCGGCCTCCCGTAGGCAGCGGGGCCTCTGGGGAGAGTGGAGTATGTGATCGGCGAAGCCGGACAGATCCATGAGGTAGTGACGAAGCGTGGTGACAGTCAGGCCCTGGTCCAACAACTGGGTGGCCCAGCCGGTCACCTCCTCGGCGTTGACGAAATCGGGTCCCCCTTTGTTGTGACAGTGGGCAAAGAACTTGTTGACCCGGGCGGCCTTCTGCTGGGCGTTGTCCCTCCACCTCTGGTAAGGCCTGGGGCCAAGGAAGGCCCCGGGGAACGAGGCGATTGCAGGCTGGATCTGCTCGAGGTGGTTGGTCTCCGGGCCGGTGACCGAGAGGCTGTCGAGCTCCGAAACCATGGGGGGATCGGGGCATGTTTCCTGGAGACGCCCGAACTCACGAAGGGCCTGGGTTCGATAGGCTGTGATCAGGTACTGCCTCTGCCAATCTAGTGTGCAGCGGTGGATCTGCAGCAGGTGACTGTCCAGGCGAGCGCTTCCCATCAGGCCGCAGTCGGGCACTGGACAGTCGGTTGTCTTTCCCACCTTGGTACCTTTCGACAGGGCCACGAGAAGATTCATCTCCCGGGGGTTTGCTACGTTGTGCGTCCGACACAGGTGCTCTTTGAGACGGGGGCAAGTCTCCCTGCAAATCGCACAGTCCTGCATGGGCGTCTTCGTCGGGTTTGGCTTTGCGCATCTCTCCTGAGTTGTGTTTGACACTGCATGTGTGTCTCCTGAGTTAGGGTTAGGGGTTCCTTGAGTCCAGTATTCAAATATAAATGTGTGAACTAAAAGACAAATCTATTCTTCTTTTGTAATGATACTTATAATGGGATAAAAATGTAAGAACTACTAACCCTAACCCTGTACATGTTAAAATCACTTTTATCTACTGCTTTTATAAACCTTACACCAGGGGTGCCCAAACTTTTTCCTATGAAGGGCCAAAAATCAAACTTGATTGAGAGCCGCGGGCCAAAAGTAAATTTTGCATCATAAATCAAACTGTATTACATTAAAGTTGCTATGGGTTTATTTATTTCATAATATTTAAAATAAATATAAAACAACTTTAATCTTATTAACTAATGCAGTTTTTTTCTAAAGCTTTGCATTTTAATGAACAATTTAAATGGGCAACAATCCCCAAGTGTTCAATGTAAAATTCAATGCCTATGTGGTTGCAATGTCAGTGACCTAATGAGAGATATGAAGCTGGTCCTTACTTTTCAGAAGTTTTTCAAGATTGGGCTCTAGCTGACTTACAGACAAAGACAAGATATTATGTAGGTGAGAGTCAGTTATCTGGCTTCTTAGTTTACTCTTGTTCAAGTTCATCAGACTGAAAGTCTGCTCACAGAAGTAGGTACAGTAATCCCTTGCCACTTTGCGTTCTCAGTGCATCGCGGATTTTTCAAAAATATTCATCAAAAAATATATATTTTTTAAAATACCGCCATGTGCAGCCGTATTGCGTAAAGCAGCATTGCTTAATCGTGACGCGAGAGAAACTGTTTCCCAGGATGGCAGACAGAGAGAAACTATCTGAGGCTTTGTACACGCCCACGTCACTCAGACAAGACACGTGATTGGTTCCCGGCGCGAGCTCGACCAATGAGAGCACGAGGGGAGGTATCCCGTGAGCTGATTGGCTGATCCTACTTTCACCTATCGCGATAGTTCCGGTCCACATTAACCGCAATAAACGAGGGATCACTGTACTGCCAAACAGAGACAGCATCACTGATCAATGATGATGAAGGATGTAGCAGCGCGCTCTGTTCAGATCGAAGTCCAGTGAGCTGCTCGTGAGCCTGCTGTTTCACGTCTCGCCGCTGTACTTTGAGAAAGCTGCACAATGATTTGTTTCATAATGACGACAGATATTGTACTCCTTTAAAAACAGCAACAGACTGTTTGCAAACTAGACATACTGCCTTTGATTTGATTTCTGTGAATAAAACTCATCTTCCCCAGCTTTTAAAAAAAATATCTCTTGTCTGTGTTGCCACTGCCTTGATTTCTCCATTATTGCGTTTAATTTGTTGACGTTTATTGACGTCATGTGTTGCAAAGCACGCAGTGCTGCGCCGCGCCTTGAATTGCGCATTTACAATAAAAAAAATATATATACCTTTTTTCCATTTAATTTCAGTTTACTCTGTTGTAGTTCAACTATAAAACAAACAAAATTGTTATGTCAAATTAGAAATGACAATCTGTGTAGAAGGTATCTCGCGCGCTCTCTTTCTCTCTCTCTCCTCGGACGGTACACCGGGCCAAATCAAAGGTTACCGCAGGCCAACTTTGGCACGCGGGCCCTAGTTTGGGCACCTCTGCCTTACACTCTTAATAGGTTATGAAAATTGAGACTTAATGTGCAAATTATCAGTAAATATGCAGTTTCTGTGTGTATTCATTAATGCTGACTTGTTTTTATCCATTTTTATGTGTTTATCAGTCTGATAGCAGCTGCTCTCTGCCAGTGTTTCACCATTTAAGTTAAAAAAAATTTTTTTTATGTATTGTGGTAAATTCACTTTTCTCTATGTAAGTGTGATGACAACGAGCTTTAATTGCCAGATGTTCCTCCCAGACCCAGTTTTAACTCCGGCAGTCTTAAAGGCATTGAGTGGCGACCGTTGCACAAGAACACACACCAGCCCATCTCTGACAGATCCAAACCCTAACCTTTATTCCAGCTGGAGATTTACATTTACACATTTGGCAGATGCTTTTAACCATAGCAACTTACATTAAAGGAACACATTAAATCAGTTCTGTTAACACCAATGCTCTACTGATTGAGCTACAGGAAAGGTCATCTTTGAACTGACTGACCTGCGTTCAGCCAGAAGACACAGCAACATGTCAACTTCTTCCACACCCTTCAAATTAGGATTATAGGAAACTATTTGGTTATCAATATTATTTGGAAATGTAGTTTTGTGAAGTGACAGTCACAGTTCCTCTGACTGCTATTCCCTCATTCACTCCATACATCATTCACAGATTGTTCAGCCATATATCACTCAAAACTACAATTCCCAGCATTCCTCTTGCTCATCACCTGCTGTCACTCAGCCATCACCTGCACCTGATCCGCTCATCACCACAGTATTTAACCACTCAATCACACATTTTGTCTGATCTATTTATTATTTTTCTGTCAGTTATTTACTTTCTGCTATTCCGTCAAGATCTTGTCTTCTAGTTTGATGTCTCCAGTGTGTGTACCATTTGAGATCATCTCTTCTGTCTTAACCTCCAAACCTAAGAACTGTAGTGTTGTTGTTTGTCTATACTCTCCTGCTTAGTGTTAGTAGTCCTAATCTTGTAGTTAATCACTGATTTTGTTGCAGTGGGTTTCTAACATGATGCTGAAACGCCTGTCTGTGAAGTCAATGGCTGCCCAGATGAGAATTCCTTCCTGGTTTGAAGACCAACCTGGTATCTGTGGTTTATTTCTATTTTTGCTTGTTCTCTTTACAGGGTTGAACCATATTCCCCAAAACCTTATTTTCCCATGCTTTAGTGCAACTAGTTTGTCAACCACTGCTAGGCAGAGGATATTCAGTCAGCTGCTGTTTGTGATCTGGTATCAGATAGATGGGTTAATGACTGGAACGTAACCCCCGAACTTAATGACTGGAAATTATACAGTGCATAACTTTTCTTTTTCACTGTCATGCGTTTCTGCTTTTATTGTATGTTTTACTTCCATGATTAGACCAGATGCACCACAGACTGGGAGGGGCTATGGACTGTTTCCTGTAGTTCTTCAGATGTGCAGCTGCTTGATGCTGTTCTGTTCCTTGGCCTAACCTTTGAAAACTTTAGCATTGTCCTCGGTAAGCGTTTATGGTTTCTGATCTATAATCTGTTTGAAAATTGACCAGGTGGAGCAATGAATGTCTGAGATCACGTTAGACTTTGCTCTTGTGCTCTAGTACCAGGCCTTCGTTTGTGGAAGTTCAGGTGGTTGGGTTTCATCTAGACATGGATATTTTCAGATTGTTTGCAAATTTCAGATAATTAGCTGATTTCTAGAAGTGTTTGATTAGTTTCTTGTGTATGTGGTCACATTTGTGCTTGTAATGTCATTTGTGTGTGGAAAGGGTTAGATTAGTTAAAACTAATTTAATATAATTGACCAATTCATCTTAAATGAATGCTCTTGCAGGTATGCGATCATGTTACTTCCACACTGTATGTACCCTAACCCACTGTATTTGTCCATCTCTACTTCATACAATTCCAGAAATAAGAGGCATAAAGACAAAGCATCTTTTGAGCACTACAAATGTACCCATTGTTTCAGTATACAGCTTTATTACGTTTCTGCCCCTTTCATGTAAGCTAACCCTAAACAACTGGTTTAATACCATCTATAAATTTGACTCTTATTTTGTTCCCTCTTGTTAATGTATTCCCTTTACGCCTCTCTGCACCTTAGATTTTGCCCCTTTTAAAAGAAATCCTCAGTTTGCGTTTCCATATTTCTTTTCGCCATGCTTTCTTTTCCTTCATGCACCTGTGACCTTATTGCCCTCTGTATTAAGTGCTCCATAAACCTAGAGGCTTTGAAATGCTCAACTCTCTCCTCATTCTAACTGCTTATTACTAGCAGAATTAAAGTGAAGGCTTTCAGGTGTTCCTCTGGAACGACCTCAGTGTAACTAGTGAGTAATCATATTCATTAAGTGTCATGTTTCCCCCCCAAGCAATGCTGTCTTTCTTTTTAAGTGGTGTAAGTTTTATTGTGTAAAACCTGCCAGTTCAATGGTTGCTTTTATACATGTCTTGTTCAAACGCGAAGTGTTGAAAACCTATATAATTAAGACTTTTATTTTTAATCGTCTGCTATAAAACAGATCGTGCAGACCAAACCGTAAGGTCTAGAAACTTGAGACTTTGCCAGATGGTAGGTCTCAATTTGGGGGGAGCGTATCAAAATGACAAATCAGCCAATAGGTGGCGCTACAGCAACTACAAACTCATTCACGCTCATAACTCATAAACCGTTTGTCATACACTGAAGTGTCTTATATCTCTGGAATCCTTGGCTCAAGACTTCGAAAATGTATATATCTTGACCGGTGAGTCTTTATTGGTTGAGCAAGGTTTCTCAATGGCTTTATGGTGGAGTACACTTTAGTCTTTACAAATGACATCTACACTTTTAGCTGTGCTTGTCAAACTTTGCTTTAAGAAAAATCCTCCTTTAATCCTTTCCATTGTAGTTGGTGTGGCTGTATGTTCCTGTATCATGCTTTTAAACTTGTGTTTGCTTTGTACTTGTGCCCTATTAATTTAACATTTTCACCTGTATCTATGGTTTATGCTGCGACTAACCTCTTTTGCACTTGTACCAATTTAATTTGTCCTGTTTACTTTCACCCATTTTGTTTTTGTCCCCCTTTGTTTATCTTTACCTCCTTGCACTTATGCCTCTTTCCTGTAAGATTATTTTTCTCTTGCCCCTGTTTGTATCTAATTTTATTTGCACACTTCACTGAATCCTTTAATGTAGTAACTATCGTGTTTATGCCCCTGTGCTAAAGTGCACTTGACTTCTTACTCTAATTGGCTTGTGTATTTGTACTCTAATTCCCAAAGCCGCTGAAGAATATTAGCACCTTGCATTCAGTGAGAACTGGGCCGAGATGACCGTCCAACTCCATTCTAATCTCTCTTCTCTCTCATTTAGTGGGTGTGTGCTGTAATGAACTGTTATTGGTGTATTTTTGTTCCTCACATGTATTGCCACCAGGAGCCGCCGGAGGGTGCTGTTGCCTGGAGGTAATGGGATATAATATCAGCACTACCTTGTTAAAATCCTTTTTGAGAATGGTTTCAGCTCAACTGCATATGGATTGATATGACTGCTTTATACAGGGTTTGTTGGTTTCTTTCTTTTGATATAAAGGGCACATTCAGGTTAAGAATCTAAGAATATTCTTTGCATTTGCTATAAATTGAGACCTCTTGAAGTTACTCTCTACAGCCTTTTTGTTTTGTTCATTTTAAGACAACTCAATTTCTTAATGCACTTCTCTCCTGTAAGATTGTGCTCTTACAGCTTTACCATGGTGAAGTCTCGGGCAGTTGTTAAGCCCTCCTTGTTTTGAGAATTTAAATTGTGACCTGAAGGACTTTTCTTTTTCCCCCTCATGCCCCTTAAATTTCTTATTACTCACTTTGTTTAATTCCCATTTGTTCTAGCATTTGCATAATGAAAAGGGAACTGTAGTCCTGTCTTGAATGTGCCCTTATTTCTTTAAGTAACCATAGACCTATGTGAACTCTTTTACATATGCCAAACTCATCTCATTGTCGCCACCAAATCTCATTCAAACTGATTATTACTAGCCGAAGTTGTTTTTTTTCCATTGGAACACACACACTACCTCAATGCACCGAGGGTAAATGCTGAGGGATGTGCTTAAAGCTTGCCATGTTTCCTCAATGTGCTTGTTTATAAAACTTGGTTTTATTAGTAACCGTAACTATGGAAATTATGCTTTTCTTTTATTCCTTAAGACTCCTTTGTCTTTTTTTTTAAAATATGCTCCTTGCAATAACCTTTTTTTTTCTCTCTCCCTGTACCTATTTATTACTTGATCTCCCCCTTACTACTCTGAGACTGTTCTATTGTTTTAAAATGCTGTAATTCGTATTGCTGTCGGAAAAATTGAGGCTTGGCATTTCTGGCTTTAACTTTTTTATTTACTCAGAACAACCCCTCTCTTTTTGGTCCCTTCCAGCTGTTAATCTTGTATCTGATATGTTGGGCAGGAAAGACACTGACACTTTCTCTCCTGTCACCTCTAAACTTGCCGTGTATTATCTGCTCCTGCAGATTACATGTGGTATCAACAAATCTCTTCTCATTTGTTCTTACTTGGCTGATCTCCCTGCCATTGAGAGTCCAAGATGGAATGGAGAACTACACTGGCCCTTTATCCAACACCGTTTGACCAACTGCACCAGACCCTTTGAGAACTACAATGTAGTGAGAATATGGTAGGTTTTATCTGTAAGTGACAGCGCTTTGCATCTTTATAGGCTGACAGGACCACTTTATCTAGGACTTCACACTCAGCAGGCCACCTGGACCTTTTTTGGGTAATGGGCAAAGGAGTTTCACCTCAGGTAGGTGTCTAGGAGACTTTAAGGTGGGACAGGTAGTGAATCAATGGAGTTCCTGAGTCATATTGATCCACCAGTAGCAGTTACAGAGCAGTCCATCTAGAGGATGAAACATGAGAATTGTACTTTGTATTTTGCTTTTGACTTTCTGGAAATGGTCAACTGTTTGGCTCAACTTGTGTACTGTTTGACTAGTTTAGCAATGTTCACCAACAGCTTTATGCTGGAGCACGTTTCAGTTTTTACAAATATTCTCAACTTCAGCATTGCTTGTCGACTTTTGAGAATCTTCAATCCCTTCTGTTTTAGTTAGTGGATGCGTGTGTTCCTGTAACATGCTGCTAAAATTGTTTGTCACTTGTATTTGAGAACTGTTTGTTTATATTGTGACAGACCTTTTTTGCACTTATGCCAGTGTCAATGGTCTCATTTATTCCTTTAACTTTAACCCTTTTTTCTGTTCTATTTGCCCTTGTTGCTTTTACTCTTCCCTTATTACCTTGTAGTTCTGCCTTTTTGTTCTGTTAGTCTTGCTCTATTCAACTTTATAAAAGCATTTAACTTGTTTTATTTTCAAAGTGGTTTTATTGTGAGAATGAAGTGGCTGACTCATTTGTATATAGAATAACTTTAATCATCTTTAAAACCTTATATAATTGAAATTAACCCAAAAGATAATGTATCAATAAAAACATATGTACCATAATATTTACAGACAGTTTGGCAACTTTGTATAAATTGACTTTAATAATGTCCTAATTTCCCTTTTTGTATTTGTCTTATTTCTTTAATGCCTCAAAGTTCTTTATTACTTGTCCTTTCATGCTATTTTTGCATTATCTCGTGGTCCTTTTTGTTTCTGCTGTTCTTGCATCTGTGCCTTTTATTGTCCATTCCCTCTTTGTTTGCATCTGTGAATTAAGGGCCATTTTTAACCATGTCCTCTTTATTCGGTCGAAGTTACTTCTAACTGTCACCAACTGATCTCATTCTATTCTGTAAATAACATGCTGTGTAATACCATATTACTGCTGCTTTCTGTAGTGTCTCATATTTTTCAGACTAGTCTGACCGTAAACTTGCATATATACAGATTAATTATAATGCCCTTGTTATGCACATTTTTTTTTCTTTCTCCTTAATGCATTGTCCCTTGTTTGGATTCCCAGCTTAACCCTTTCTTGATATTGAACAGACTCAAGTGTTTTGGCCTACTGTACATATTCAGAAATAAAAGGTATATGATTTATCTTTATTACATGTTTTTTTTTAGATTCGTTCTCTTATGTCTCAATGCTCACTTTAACGTTTGTTCTTTGTTGTACTTACACTTGACTTTTTTTGTTCAACTCTCGTTACTTGTTCAACTTGTCTATAGCAACTTGGTCACTTTGTATCTATAAGAGAATTTGCCCTTATCTCAAGGTTCCTTGTCATTTTGCCCCCTTGTATCAGCTTAAATCTTGTGACTTTTTGGGGGAAGTCGTGGCCTAATTGTTAGTCAGACTGATAATGTGGTGATTGCAGGTCACTACTCAGTTTTTCCTTAAATCCTGCAGACACTGACTACAAGGGTTAGTTGCTCCTTTTTTTTATTATGGTATTAAATGTGCTTGTGCCCTTATTCCCTCTTTCGTATTACAGCTGTGCTGTCAGTTTATAAATGTCTATAGAAATGGGTTTGCCTTCCAGCAACTGAAACTGGTTGATTTGAAGGATATATCTGCTAACCCAAATTTGACCCCTGACCTCATTCCACTGGCTCTGGTAACAGAGTCAGAAATATGACAGGATTTCAGGATTGTCAATGGAACTGCATAGTCAACATGTACTTAAAATGTTTCATATTCTTTAATGTACTCCATACAATTAATTGCCACCATTACTTTTTTACGCTGTCTCAATGGCCCTTCTATTTGCACTTACTGTCACTTTTTTTATTTTTGTTTGTCATTGTGGCTTATGATCCTGTCAGTATTGTCCCTTTATTTTCTTCCTATTAGTGACTTATCTTGATGGTCCATTATTGTCTCTGAATATTTATGCAGTAACATTTTTATGTAAAGCCTCTTGTAAAGTTTATTCTGCATTTGTCCTAGTATCCTTGTATTTCAAGCTCTAAGCCTTTTTTTTTTTTTGCCTGCTTTATAGGTTCTTCTCTTGGCTAAAACTAAATCTCTTACAGCTAAGACTGACAGAAGATCAGGCAATACTGATGTGCCTCATCACAGAGGCTCTCTGGATGGCTTAAAGCCAGTAGACCGCAGGTTGGTTGCAGACACCCCAGGTTAAAACTGACATGGTTTCAGACTGAGGTACTGATGTTCTTAACCCCAGAGAGGTGCACTCTGGGTAGTTTAACTACACCTCTTAGATGGTTGTGGACTCCCAGGTTAACAGACCGGAATAACCAGAGGATCAGGCAGAGGTGACTTGACTGACGCCAGAGAGTGTTACTCAGGGCAATTTAAAAAACCCTATTTGTTCCAAACACCCAGGTTTAACGGACCAAAAAGATCCAGAGATGAAATGGTTGATATGCCAAAGCACAGAGGTTGGCTCTGAGCAAAACTAACACTTAATTTGTTAGTTTTGCTTGTCATTTTGTTTTATGACCCTTTGTTCCTTCCATTTTTGCAACTTATGCTGTATAAATTGACTGTTTTTGTTCCTAAGTTTTCATGCCCTGACTGCCTCATGTGAATTCTTGTTTGAAACTGCATTAATTTTAGGATACCCATTTTACTTAATGCTTTTGTTTTAAAACTGTGGTAATTGGGATTAAACTGACCTGTAACTGATTTTCCTCAGCAGCATACAAGTTAAAAGCACTTGGCTTGAAATGAGTGTCAAGTAGTGAAACTGAGGACGAATGAAGCTGCAATTAGAATCTGGATAAGCCAGTCAACACTGGGTAATATTTAAATACTCTAATCTCCCATTTTCAGTTCTGTAATTAAGTATGCCACAAGATGTGTCTGACTTCTGGGTGACAGGTGTGGAGAGTTGTTCAGTTGGATGAGCTGAGGGTTCTGGCGCATCAATGGTTTGATCTGTAAGTGACACCTTTTGCATTTTTACAGGGTGATGGGACCCCACTGTCCAGAATAGAACTTGCAGCTTTGCACTGACTTTTTTTACCCAGGCTTGTATGCATCTGGATTGGTTCTTAGTGTCTCTTGTCCCTTATGACTTGACTTGATTGCTGGCTCTTAAGAGACTGCTTCCCAATCTAGGACTCCAAGAGTTTGCAGAATAATCTCCATACTCTTGGTCTCTGACAGGGATCTCCAGGTTGGATCAAAAAGGCAAGCCATAATTCCTAAAAAAAAAAAAAATTTTAGTTGTCTGTCAGTTGTACTTTATTGTTTATGGTATGACTGACCTTTTTGCACTTATGCCAGTTTCAAAAGTCCCATAACTTTAACCATTTTTTCCCTGTATTATATTTGCTCTTGTTGCTTTTGTTTGTTTCACTTTATTACCTTGTACTTTTGCCTGCATTCTGTTAGTCTTGCTCTATCCAACTTTTGTTTAAAGCATTTAACTAAAGTTTTTTTTTCCAAAGTGGATTTACTGTGAGAATGGAAGTGATTTAGATGCAAATGAGATTAAACTGAAGTGGTTGTTTAAGCATATCGTCATTGATTTAATAAATTGATTCTATACATCTTTAAAAACCTATATAATTAAAATTAACCCTAAATTTGATAAACCCTTTAAGGGAAAAGTAATGCATCAATAACAAGTACCATGATTTTAAAAGTTTAATTTCACTTGACTAATGTCCTAATTTACCTTTTTGTATTTGTCTTATTTCGTTAATGCCACAAAGTTCTTTTTTTTTTT
Organism: Rhodeus uyekii; assembly: GCA_037043235.1. Classification (NCBI taxonomy): domain Eukaryota; kingdom Metazoa; phylum Chordata; class Actinopteri; order Cypriniformes; family Acheilognathidae; genus Rhodeus; species Rhodeus uyekii. The sequence goes on from JAWRVZ010000640.1 coordinate 93,379, forward strand.
TATAACTTTTGAGGGGTTTTTTTTGCATTCTTTACCCATTTGCTTTTTCCCTCATTCTCGTTTCTATTTCTGCTGTTCATGCATTTGTGCCTTTTTTTTTTGTCCATTCCCTCTGTTTGGATTTGAATTTTAAGAGCTATTTTATACAGCCGAAGTTACCTCTAATTGTCAGCACCTGATCTCATTCTATTCTGTAAGTAACATGCTGTGTAATACCATATAACTGCTGTTTTCTGTAGTGTCTCCTAATGCGCTTCTCAGACTAGTGTCAGACTTTTTTTATTTTTATTTATGCATATATACAGAAATACCCTTTTTATGCACCTAATTATTTGTCTTAATGCATTGTCCCTTGTTTGGGTTATTTCCTGGATGGGAGACTCCTTGGAATGACTAGGTTGCTGCTGGAAGTAGTGTTAGGAGGCCAGCAGGCGTTGCTCACCCAGCGATCTATGTGGGTCCTAATGCCCCAGTATAGTGATGGGGACACTGTACTGCAACAAGCACAGTCCAGCGGATGAGATGTTAAACTGAGGTCCTGACTCGGTGTTCATTAAAAATCCCAAGATGTCTTTTGCAAGAGTAGGGTTTTAACCCCAGCAACGTGCCCAAATCTGCCCATTATGGCTTCCTAACCATCCCCATGCTCTGATTGGCTTCATCACTTGGTCTCCTCTTAACCAATAAGCTGGTGTGTGGTGAGCAATCTGGCACAATATGGCTGCCGTTGCATCATCCAGGTGGATGCTGCACTCTAGTGGCGGTTGAGGATATTCCCTTCCATGTAAAGCGACTTTGAGTGTCTATGATGAAGAGCTATATAAATGTAATGAAGTATTATTCCACTGGCTCTGGTAACAGAATCAGGAGTCTTTGACAGGATTCCAGGACTGTCAGTGGAACTGCAGAATCAACATGTACTTAAAATGTTCCATACTCTTTAATGTGCTGCATACTATTACGACTTTTTTACGGTCTAAACAACCCTTCTATTTTCACATATTACACTTGTCATTTTTTTTTTTTTTTTCATTGTGGCTTATGGTCCTGGCAATTTTCTTTTTTTTTTTCCTATTAGTGACTTATCTTGATGGTCCCTTTTGTCTCTCTACATGTTTATGCAGTGACAATTTCATTTAAGTTCCTCTTGTAAAGTTTATTACTTGTGCATTTGTCCTAGCATCCCTTTTGTATTTAATTCAAGCACTAAACCTTTAAAAAAATGTTTGCCTACTTCGTAAGGATTAGTAAATGGAGTTGAGAAAATCTGTCCGTGTAAAAACACTGACTGAAAAAATCAGAAGATCAGACAAAATACTGATGTGCCCAATTGCAGAGTCACTCTGAATTGCTTAAAGCGAGTAGACCCCCCCCCCCCCCCCCCCAGGTTGCCAGTTTACTAGACCGAGGTACTGATGTGCCTCATGCCAGAGAGGTGCCCTAAAGTGAGTAGACCCCCGGTTGGTTGTGAACACCCCTGAATGACACGGACAGTTTCAGACTGAGGTACTGTAACAGTGTTGTGTAAATAGTTTTTTTTCTTTAATGCATATATGCTGTAATTCCATTAGCAGCCTTCAGAGGGCGCTAGAGGTAATTGGTGGCTCTATATAAGCCAAAAATGTAGTAAAGGGAGTGAGTTGTTTGGTAGAGGGGAAACTGCATGGTTGAGCTCACGGCTACTGAATCTTCCTAGGAGTCCGGTTTGAGAACTATTTAAGTTTCTGCTCAAATGTGAGTATTAAATGACTTCTGAGTTTGGCCATATGATGTATCTGTGACTACAAAAATTTGTGCATTATTTGTTTTGTGGAAAAGGACTTCTATTCCTACTTCTATTGTGACTCCTCTTGATAATGCTGCTACTACTTCTAGGGTAGCTATTCAGCCCATGATGTTGCTGACTTCAGTGATCTTCAGACATTGAGCAAGAGCCACAGATCAGCACGCAAGCTCTCAAACTGGATTTACAGGATTATATTGCATCGCTCTCAAATAACCATTCGGAATCATCTGTATCTCACCTCATCCCATTGTCATCTGTTTCAGCTATTTCGTCTAACTCTGGACAATCTTGATAAGTTTGACATTGACTCTTTAAAGACATTGGCTGAAAACTGTTTTTTGTTGTTGGTAAACTTACAGGAAGAGAGAATAAACTCACAGGAAAAGTATGTTTGAAGAAGTGTTTTATCTTTTGGTTCAGTACCGTACTATTTCTTTGCAAACCTTCAGAGTGACATCCTACATAAAGGGAGGTGTTGCAGTACTGAGGTACCTCAGCCCAGAGAGGTGCACTCTGGGTGGCTTAAAGTGAGTAGACCCCCGGTTGGTTGCGGACACCCCAGGTTTACACCGTTTTAGACTGAGGTACTGATGTATCTCAGCCCAGAGAGGTGCACTCTGGATGGATTAAAGCCAGTAGACCCCCGGTTGGTTGCGGACACCCCAGGTTGACCTTTTACTAGGCCGAGGTACTGATGTGCCTCATACCAGAGAGGTGCACTCTGGCTGGCTTAAAGTGAGTAGACCCCCAGTTGGTTGCGGACACCCCAGGTTTACACAGTTTTAGACTGAGGTACTGATGTACCTCAGCCCAGAGAGGTGCACTCTGGGTGGCTTAAAGCGAGTAGACCCCCGGTTGGTTGCGGACACCCCAGGTTGACCTTTTACTAGGCCGAGGTACTGATGTGCCTCATACCAGAGAGGTGCACTCTGGGTGGCTTAAAGTGAGTAGACCCCCGGTTGGATGCGAACACCCCAGGTTTACACGGACAGTTTCAGACTGAGGTACTGATGTACCTCAGCCCAGAGAGGTGCACTCTGGGTGGCTTAAAGCGAGTAGACCCCCGGTTGGTTGCGGACACCCCAGGTTGACCTTTTACTAGGCCGAGTTACTGATGTGCCTCATACCAGAGAGGTGCACTCTGGGTGGCTTAAAGTGAGTAGACCCCCGGTTGGATGCGAACACCCCAGGTTTACACGGACAGTTTCAGACTGAGGTACTGATGTACCTCAGCCCAGAGAGGTGCATTTTTGGATGGCTAAAAGCCAGTAGACCCCCGGTTGGTTGCGGCCATCCCAGGTTGACGGCTTATCAGACTGAGGTACTAATGTGCCTCATACCAGAGAGGTGCACTCTGGGTGGCTTGAAGCCAGTAGGCCCCCAGTTGGTTGCGGACACCCCAGGTTGACTATTTATCAGACTGAAGTACTGATGTGCCTCATACAGAGAGGTGCACTCTGGGTGGCTTAAAGTGAGTAGACCCCCGGTTGGTTGCGGACACCCCAGGTTGATGATTTATCAGACTGAGGTACGGATGTGCCTCATGCCAGAGAGGTGCACTCTGGAGAGCATAAAGCAGTAGGTCCCAGGTTGGTTGTGGATGCCCTGGTTAATGTGGACAGAAATGACCAGAGGGTCAATCAGAGATGACATGCCTGAGACCAGAGAGGGTGACTCTGAACTTTTTAAGAAACTGATTCCCGGCTAGTTTGCTCCAAACATGCAGATTTAACAGACTGAAAAGCTCTAGAGATTAATGTTGGGGAGTTTAAAGCCAATAGACACGGGTTGGTTGCAGACACCCAGGTCTTAATTTAAATCATGGCATGCAATTCAGGGAGACTGTCTTATGCAGGCTAGGGGTGAAAGACATAATCTCCAAATCCCCCCCCCCCCCAAAAAAAAAGAGAATTAAGCCCAAAGCTCTCAGGTTGGAGCAATCCTCCCTTGCCCACCCCATGGAGGGTGCCTCATCCTGGGTTAGGTCATTGGGTCCAAATGATTGATCAGTCACTGATCCTTTTTGATTAGCGTTTAATTTAATGCTTTCTTTGTATTTTTGAACTGGTTAGTTGGCAAACACCCCCCTCCCCCCTGTTTTTTTTACTTTTTGTTGCATGTATACCATGTCAAAGCATTTTTTTCAATCTATTTTATCTGAAGTTTTTATATTTTATACTTTGTTTTGCTTGTCGTTTGTTCCTTCCCATTTTTGTAACTTATTCTGCATAACCTGACTTAACTGTTTGTATTGTCTTTTTTTTTAAAGCTTTTTTATATTCTTCCAAGGTTTTCATGGTCTGACTGCCTTATGTGACTTGTTTCTGTTTGAAACTATGCATTAGTCTTGGATACCCATCTTATTTTTCAGCATTCATTTTTGTACTTTTACGTTTTTAAAATTGTAGTGATTCGTTGGAATTAAACTGTTCTGTAACTGATTTCCCTCAGTAACATACAAGTTAATGCACTTGGCTTGAAATGGGTTTCTTTCAGTTAACGGGACTGGGGATGAATGAAATGACTAAGAATCTGGATAAAGGAAAAGTAACAGTGTAGTATTGAAACACTCCACTCTCCCTTTTTCAGTTGTGCAACTCGTATGACATAAGATGGTGTTCTTCACTGCTGGGGGACAGCTGCAGAGTGTTGGGGTCCTGGTGCATCTGACTACTCCACACTACCACACCCACAGATTTGTGTCATTGTAGACATGAAACTAAGTGTACTGTCATGTGGCACAAGTTTATTTTTTTCTGATTCGTGTCCTTATGAGATACTCTAGCTGATCTCCCTACCATCTTGAGTCCAAGATGAAATGGAGTACTAAACTGGCCCTCTATCCAACACTTAGGACCATCAACTGCGCCAGACCCTTGGGGTAGGTAAACCTTTCATGGATGTCAGGCTGCATACAATAGAGAAACTGCCGCTGCAGCCATGACAAAAGTGACTGGACTCAGGTAAGTATTAAAGTCTGCTCTGGTGTGAACAGGGGTGGTGAGGAATGGGCAAAGCAGTTTCACCTCAGGTAAGTGACTAAGATGAGATGGATAGTGAATGGAATTCCTGTCATTTTGAGTCGGTTACAGAGCAGTCCATCTAGAGCAGTGGTCTTCAACCAGTCGATCTCTGGTTGCCGTTTGATCGCGATCAACTGGTCGACCTTTATCACCATCCCAGAAGCTCCCAAAAATAAAAAAGTTTCAGTTGCCAACTTGGCGGCTCTGTCCCGCTCCGCAAGCCCCGATAGGACAACCGCTCCCCACAGTCAACAGGAAAAGTGCTTCGCCCCAGCAGTCAAGTGTCAATTGTAAAATTACTTCAGTTTACCTATATAGTAGCTTTGCAGAATTCAAATCTGTCTGAGTTCTCATCACAATGTACACTATGCTCCTGTCACTACGAATTTATAATTGTACCTTTGCCAGCGTCTTTCTCTTCTATTTATAGAATCCAAACTTGACCAGCTTTAAAAAACTAAACATGCTATCGTATGTATGCAATTTGATGGTGTATTGAAGACCGTTTGGCAACTTGATGTATGAGTTGAGTGACGTGTTGTCCTCATTTCCTCTGTGCCTTTTTGTTCCTTTTAAATGCCACTGTATCTTAGCCGTTGTGTCTTTATGGACTGTTCATGCACCCTCTCCCTCTTATTACAGGTCCAATTTATATTTTGTTCTTTTACTCATGCCCCTATTTTGCTGCCTTATTCATGAACCTCTGCCCTGATTTCCCTCTTGTATTACTCCTGTAGAATGTGCGAATTTTTGTTGGTAGTTTTCACCAGTTGTAATTAAGACATGTCTACTTGTAACCTTTGTATGTGCACGGTTATTAACCTTTTTTTTTCCTGCAAGTTTAATTTGGGATTCTGTGTTTTTTGTTTTAATGACTATACAGTTTAATGTCCTAGTCACATTTAACGGTCTCATTTTAAAACTTAAACTGTTTAACAAGTTTCACAACACTGACTAGTGTTGAACTTTTTTTTTTTTCTGGCTTTTGTATGCAGCATTCTTGCCTTGTTTTTGACAGTTTAAATTTGTCTTTTCTGTCTTCCCCTGAATGCTCCTGAGATTTGTTTTGTTTGACTGTTAGTGTATGCACAAAGTTTTGTATTAGTAGCCCTGTTGGTTGTATTGTGTGCCATTTTTATAAATGTTTGCCATCGTTTAATGAAGCGGTGTATGAATATTGTAAACCTGAATTGTTTATGCTTTAATCTCTGCTTTTCCATTTGTAAACAATTGTGCTTAGGGTTAAGAATTTTCCCCCTTTTGATCAATTTAATTTCTGTGTATATTTTTTTTTACAAGTGTTTCTATTCGGTGTATGAATCTGCTTGGTATGTTTACTACCACAATGACTGAAGAATGATGTTAAATGGCTTTTTTTTCATATCTCATTGTCACCCTGGTCTCACTGTCTTTTAAAGCTGTATAAGAGATTTACCTTGTGTAATATCACACCCATTTGTTGCTTAAGTCTTGTCTTGCCCTGTTGGATTTATTGTATTCCCACCTATTTGATTTTGCTCAATAAAATGGGTGCCCAGCAGATCTGGTTTTTAGAAAATATTAATATCAGTTGTGATTATCAAAGAAACATCTTGCATTCTTTATGGTTTTAGTGTAAAACTGTTAAATCTGTATGTCTTGTGTATATAATCTTGTACCACTGTCTGAGTACATCTAAGCATTTGTTACATTATATAGTTGTCATATTTGAAATTTGCATTTCTCTGCTCGCATTTAACCATTTATTTCTCTTGTTACCATTTTTAGTGTAATGAAGTTGAAAATAACTATTTTTGCCTTATTACCTTGTATTTTAAATTTTGTGTTTTTCCCCCTTTGTGTTCCATTTACTTAAATCCTTCATAATTAATGCACAGATGAATTGACAATGCTTGAAATTACGTGCTTTTCACTTAAATTCTTTATTTTTCTAATTGTTGATGTAACTGCTCAACTTAATTTTTAATGTTACTACAGGCTGGTATTTGTATTTTATTTTTGGTTGGTCTTGCTTTGTACCTTTTTTCTTTTTTCTCCCCTAGTACAACCGTCAAATAAAATTCTTGTGTTTTCAATATCCCACTTTTTGTCATTACTTAAATGCACAGATGAATTAACTTTGTTTTGTGTTTGAAACTAGTATTTGTATTTAACATTGTTAGCCTTAACCCAATTATTAGTTAAATTATGCAGAATTGTTTTCAGGTTAGGAGATAGTCCAATACTGAGGATCAGTCACGACTAATCTTGTCTGCCCATAGCTCGTGACTGTGAGGGGTCATATGTCTTAAATTTGGTTTATGTGCAAGTCCGAACATGTCCCACAAGGTGATGTGGTTTATAAGAGTCCAGACCTAGACTTTGGGGATTTTGGCATGGTTTTGTGTGCATTTTCTTAGGTTTTGGTCTGCTAAACCATTATGGGTTAGTGTTTGTAGTTCAATTCTGGGGATCAGTTGCGACTGTCTGTTCTGGCTATAGCTTGTGATGGCAAAGTGTGAAATTTGGAGTGAGTTCTGTGTCTGGTGAGGTGATGAAGCTTTGAGTCCTAATATGGCCCAAAGGGGTTAGGGGGTAAGTCCAAAGGGGTTAGGGGGTAAGTCCAAAGGGGTTAGGGGGTAAGTCCAAAGGGGTTAGGGGGTAAGTCCAAAGGGGTTAGGGGGTAAGTCCAAAGGGGTTAGGGGGTAAGTCCAAAGGGGTTAGGGGGTAAGTCCAAAGGGGTTAGGGGGTAAGTCCAAAGGGGTTAGGGGGTAAGTCCAAAGGGGTTAGGGGGTAAGTCCAAAGGGGTTAGGGGGTAAGTCCAAAGGGGTTAGGGGGTAAGTCCAAAGGGGTTAGGGGGTAAGTCCAAAGGGGTTAGGGGGTAAGTCCAAAGGGGTTAGGGGGTAAGTCCAAAGGGGTTAGGGGGTAAGTCCAAAGGGGTTAGGGGGTAAGTCCAAAGGGGTTAGGGGGTAAGTCCAAAGGGGTTAGGGGGTAAGTCCAAAGGGGTTAGGGGGTAAGTCCAAAGGGGTTAGGGGGTAAGTCCAAAGGGGTTAGGGGGTAAGTCCAAAGGGGTTAGGGGGTAAGTCCAAAGGGGTTAGGGGGTAAGTCCAAAGGGGTTAGGGGGTAAGTCCAAAGGGGTTAGGGGGTAAGTCCAAAGGGGTTAGGGGGTAAGTCCAAAGGGGTTAGGGGGTAAGTCCAAAGGGGTTAGGGGGTAAGTCCAAAGGGGTTAGGGGGTAAGTCCAAAGGGGTTAGGGGGTAAGTCCAAAGGGGTTAGGGGGTAAGTCCAAAGGGGTTAGGGGGTAAGTCCAAAGGGGTTAGGGGGTAAGTCCAAAGGGGTTAGGGGGTAAGTCCAAAGGGGTTAGGGGGTAAGTCCAAAGGGGTTAGGGGGTAAGTCCAAAGGGGTTAGGGGGTAAGTCCAAAGGGGTTAGGGGGTAAGTCCAAAGGGGTTAGGGGGTAAGTCCAAAGGGGTTAGGGGGTAAGTCCAAAGGGGTTAGGGGGTAAGTCCAAAGGGGTTAGGGGGTAAGTCCAAAGGGGTTAGGGGGTAAGTCCAAAGGGGTTAGGGGGTAAGTCCAAAGGGGTTAGGGGGTAAGTCCAAAGGGGTTAGGGGGTAAGTCCAAAGGGGTTAGGGGGTAAGTCCAAAGGGGTTAGGGGGTAAGTCCAAAGGGGTTAGGGGGTAAGTCCAAAGGGGTTAGGGGGTAAGTCCAAAGGGGTTAGGGGGTAAGTCCAAAGGGGTTAGGGGGTAAGTCCAAAGGGGTTAGGGGGTAAGTCCAAAGGGGTTAGGGGGTAAGTCCAAAGGGGTTAGGGGGTAAGTCCAAAGGGGTTAGGGGGTAAGTCCAAAGGGGTTAGGGGGTAAGTCCAAAGGGGTTAGGGGGTAAGTCCAAAGGGGTTAGGGGGTAAGTCCAAAGGGGTTAGGGGGTAAGTCCAAAGGGGTTAGGGGGTAAGTCCAAAGGGGTTAGGGGGTAAGTCCAAAGGGGTTAGGGGGTAAGTCCAAAGGGGTTAGGGGGTAAGTCCAAAGGGGTTAGGGGGTAAGTCCAAAGGGGTTAGGGGGTAAGTCCAAAGGGGTTAGGGGGTAAGTCCAAAGGGGTTAGGGGGTAAGTCCAAAGGGGTTAGGGGGTAAGTCCAAAGGGGTTAGGGGGTAAGTCCAAAGGGGTTAGGGGGTAAGTCCAAAGGGGTTAGGGGGTAAGTCCAAAGGGGTTAGGGGGTAAGTCCAAAGGGGTTAGGGGGTAAGTCCAAAGGGGTTAGGGGGTAAGTCCAAAGGGGTTAGGGGGTAAGTCCAAAGGGGTTAGGGGGTAAGTCCAAAGGGGTTAGGGGGTAAGTCCAAAGGGGTTAGGGGGTAAGTCCAAAGGGGTTAGGGGGTAAGTCCAAAGGGGTTAGGGGGTAAGTCCAAAGGGGTTAGGGGGTAAGTCCAAAGGGGTTAGGGGGTAAGTCCAAAGGGGTTAGGGGGTAAGTCCAAAGGGGTTAGGGGGTAAGTCCAAAGGGGTTAGGGGGTAAGTCCAAAGGGGTTAGGGGGTAAGTCCAAAGGGGTTAGGGGGTAAGTCCAAAGGGGTTAGGGGGTAAGTCCAAAGGGGTTAGGGGGTAAGTCCAAAGGGGTTAGGGGGTAAGTCCAAAGGGGTTAGGGGGTAAGTCCAAAGGGGTTAGGGGGTAAGTCCAAAGGGGTTAGGGGGTAAGTCCAAAGGGGTTAGGGGGTAAGTCCAAAGGGGTTAGGGGGTAAGTCCAAAGGGGTTAGGGGGTAAGTCCAAAGGGGTTAGGGGGTAAGTCCAAAGGGGTTAGGGGGTAAGTCCAAAGGGGTTAGGGGGTAAGTCCAAAGGGGTTAGGGGGTAAGTCCAAAGGGGTTAGGGGGTAAGTCCAAAGGGGTTAGGGGGTAAGTCCAAAGGGGTTAGGGGGTAAGTCCAAAGGGGTTAGGGGGTAAGTCCAAAGGGGTTAGGGGGTAAGTCCAAAGGGGTTAGGGGGTAAGTCCAAAGGGGTTAGGGGGTAAGTCCAAAGGGGTTAGGGGGTAAGTCCAAAGGGGTTAGGGGGTAAGTCCAAAGGGGTTAGGGGGTAAGTCCAAAGGGGTTAGGGGGTAAGTCCAAAGGGGTTAGGGGGTAAGTCCAAAGGGGTTAGGGGGTAAGTCCAAAGGGGTTAGGGGGTAAGTCCAAAGGGGTTAGGGGGTAAGTCCAAAGGGGTTAGGGGGTAAGTCCAAAGGGGTTAGGGGGTAAGTCCAAAGGGGTTAGGGGGTAAGTCCAAAGGGGTTAGGGGGTAAGTCCAAAGGGGTTAGGGGGTAAGTCCAAAGGGGTTAGGGGGTAAGTCCAAAGGGGTTAGGGGGTAAGTCCAAAGGGGTTAGGGGGTAAGTCCAAAGGGGTTAGGGGGTAAGTCCAAAGGGGTTAGGGGGTAAGTCCAAAGGGGTTAGGGGGTAAGTCCAAAGGGGTTAGGGGGTAAGTCCAAAGGGGTTAGGGGGTAAGTCCAAAGGGGTTAGGGGGTAAGTCCAAAGGGGTTAGGGGGTAAGTCCAAAGGGGTTAGGGGGTAAGTCCAAAGGGGTTAGGGGGTAAGTCCAAAGGGGTTAGGGGGTAAGTCCAAAGGGGTTAGGGGGTAAGTCCAAAGGGGTTAGGGGGTAAGTCCAAAGGGGTTAGGGGGTAAGTCCAAAGGGGTTAGGGGGTAAGTCCAAAGGGGTTAGGGGGTAAGTCCAAAGGGGTTAGGGGGTAAGTCCAAAGGGGTTAGGGGGTAAGTCCAAAGGGGTTAGGGGGTAAGTCCAAAGGGGTTAGGGGGTAAGTCCAAAGGGGTTAGGGGGTAAGTCCAAAGGGGTTAGGGGGTAAGTCCAAAGGGGTTAGGGGGTAAGTCCAAAGGGGTTAGGGGGTAAGTCCAAAGGGGTTAGGGGGTAAGTCCAAAGGGGTTAGGGGGTAAGTCCAAAGGGGTTAGGGGGTAAGTCCAAAGGGGTTAGGGGGTAAGTCCAAAGGGGTTAGGGGGTAAGTCCAAAGGGGTTAGGGGGTAAGTCCAAAGGGGTTAGGGGGTAAGTCCAAAGGGGTTAGGGGGTAAGTCCAAAGGGGTTAGGGGGTAAGTCCAAAGGGGTTAGGGGGTAAGTCCAAAGGGGTTAGGGGGTAAGTCCAAAGGGGTTAGGGGGTAAGTCCAAAGGGGTTAGGGGGTAAGTCCAAAGGGGTTAGGGGGTAAGTCCAAAGGGGTTAGGGGGTAAGTCCAAAGGGGTTAGGGGGTAAGTCCAAAGGGGTTAGGGGGTAAGTCCAAAGGGGTTAGGGGGTAAGTCCAAAGGGGTTAGGGGGTAAGTCCAAAGGGGTTAGGGGGTAAGTCCAAAGGGGTTAGGGGGTAAGTCCAAAGGGGTTAGGGGGTAAGTCCAAAGGGGTTAGGGGGTAAGTCCAAAGGGGTTAGGGGGTAAGTCCAAAGGGGTTAGGGGGTAAGTCCAAAGGGGTTAGGGGGTAAGTCCAAAGGGGTTAGGGGGTAAGTCCAAAGGGGTTAGGGGGTAAGTCCAAAGGGGTTAGGGGGTAAGTCCAAAGGGGTTAGGGGGTAAGTCCAAAGGGGTTAGGGGGTAAGTCCAAAGGGGTTAGGGGGTAAGTCCAAAGGGGTTAGGGGGTAAGTCCAAAGGGGTTAGGGGGTAAGTCCAAAGGGGTTAGGGGGTAAGTCCAAAGGGGTTAGGGGGTAAGTCCAAAGGGGTTAGGGGGTAAGTCCAAAGGGGTTAGGGGGTAAGTCCAAAGGGGTTAGGGGGTAAGTCCAAAGGGGTTAGGGGGTAAGTCCAAAGGGGTTAGGGGGTAAGTCCAAAGGGGTTAGGGGGTAAGTCCAAAGGGGTTAGGGGGTAAGTCCAAAGGGGTTAGGGGGTAAGTCCAAAGGGGTTAGGGGGTAAGTCCAAAGGGGTTAGGGGGTAAGTCCAAAGGGGTTAGGGGGTAAGTCCAAAGGGGTTAGGGGGTAAGTCCAAAGGGGTTAGGGGGTAAGTCCAAAGGGGTTAGGGGGTAAGTCCAAAGGGGTTAGGGGGTAAGTCCAAAGGGGTTAGGGGGTAAGTCCAAAGGGGTTAGGGGGTAAGTCCAAAGGGGTTAGGGGGTAAGTCCAAAGGGGTTAGGGGGTAAGTCCAAAGGGGTTAGGGGGTAAGTCCAAAGGGGTTAGGGGGTAAGTCCAAAGGGGTTAGGGGGTAAGTCCAAAGGGGTTAGGGGGTAAGTCCAAAGGGGTTAGGGGGTAAGTCCAAAGGGGTTAGGGGGTAAGTCCAAAGGGGTTAGGGGGTAAGTCCAAAGGGGTTAGGGGGTAAGTCCAAAGGGGTTAGGGGGTAAGTCCAAAGGGGTTAGGGGGTAAGTCCAAAGGGGTTAGGGGGTAAGTCCAAAGGGGTTAGGGGGTAAGTCCAAAGGGGTTAGGGGGTAAGTCCAAAGGGGTTAGGGGGTAAGTCCAAAGGGGTTAGGGGGTAAGTCCAAAGGGGTTAGGGGGTAAGTCCAAAGGGGTTAGGGGGTAAGTCCAAAGGGGTTAGGGGGTAAGTCCAAAGGGGTTAGGGGGTAAGTCCAAAGGGGTTAGGGGGTAAGTCCAAAGGGGTTAGGGGGTAAGTCCAAAGGGGTTAGGGGGTAAGTCCAAAGGGGTTAGGGGGTAAGTCCAAAGGGGTTAGGGGGTAAGTCCAAAGGGGTTAGGGGGTAAGTCCAAAGGGGTTAGGGGGTAAGTCCAAAGGGGTTAGGGGGTAAGTCCAAAGGGGTTAGGGGGTAAGTCCAAAGGGGTTAGGGGGTAAGTCCAAAGGGGTTAGGGGGTAAGTCCAAAGGGGTTAGGGGGTAAGTCCAAAGGGGTTAGGGGGTAAGTCCAAAGGGGTTAGGGGGTAAGTCCAAAGGGGTTAGGGGGTAAGTCCAAAGGGGTTAGGGGGTAAGTCCAAAGGGGTTAGGGGGTAAGTCCAAAGGGGTTAGGGGGTAAGTCCAAAGGGGTTAGGGGGTAAGTCCAAAGGGGTTAGGGGGTAAGTCCAAAGGGGTTAGGGGGTAAGTCCAAAGGGGTTAGGGGGTAAGTCCAAAGGGGTTAGGGGGTAAGTCCAAAGGGGTTAGGGGGTAAGTCCAAAGGGGTTAGGGGGTAAGTCCAAAGGGGTTAGGGGGTAAGTCCAAAGGGGTTAGGGGGTAAGTCCAAAGGGGTTAGGGGGTAAGTCCAAAGGGGTTAGGGGGTAAGTCCAAAGGGGTTAGGGGGTAAGTCCAAAGGGGTTAGGGGGTAAGTCCAAAGGGGTTAGGGGGTAAGTCCAAAGGGGTTAGGGGGTAAGTCCAAAGGGGTTAGGGGGTAAGTCCAAAGGGGTTAGGGGGTAAGTCCAAAGGGGTTAGGGGGTAAGTCCAAAGGGGTTAGGGGGTAAGTCCAAAGGGGTTAGGGGGTAAGTCCAAAGGGGTTAGGGGGTAAGTCCAAAGGGGTTAGGGGGTAAGTCCAAAGGGGTTAGGGGGTAAGTCCAAAGGGGTTAGGGGGTAAGTCCAAAGGGGTTAGGGGGTAAGTCCAAAGGGGTTAGGGGGTAAGTCCAAAGGGGTTAGGGGGTAAGTCCAAAGGGGTTAGGGGGTAAGTCCAAAGGGGTTAGGGGGTAAGTCCAAAGGGGTTAGGGGGTAAGTCCAAAGGGGTTAGGGGGTAAGTCCAAAGGGGTTAGGGGGTAAGTCCAAAGGGGTTAGGGGGTAAGTCCAAAGGGGTTAGGGGGTAAGTCCAAAGGGGTTAGGGGGTAAGTCCAAAGGGGTTAGGGGGTAAGTCCAAAGGGGTTAGGGGGTAAGTCCAAAGGGGTTAGGGGGTAAGTCCAAAGGGGTTAGGGGGTAAGTCCAAAGGGGTTAGGGGGTAAGTCCAAAGGGGTTAGGGGGTAAGTCCAAAGGGGTTAGGGGGTAAGTCCAAAGGGGTTAGGGGGTAAGTCCAAAGGGGTTAGGGGGTAAGTCCAAAGGGGTTAGGGGGTAAGTCCAAAGGGGTTAGGGGGTAAGTCCAAAGGGGTTAGGGGGTAAGTCCAAAGGGGTTAGGGGGTAAGTCCAAAGGGGTTAGGGGGTAAGTCCAAAGGGGTTAGGGGGTAAGTCCAAAGGGGTTAGGGGGTAAGTCCAAAGGGGTTAGGGGGTAAGTCCAAAGGGGTTAGGGGGTAAGTCCAAAGGGGTTAGGGGGTAAGTCCAAAGGGGTTAGGGGGTAAGTCCAAAGGGGTTAGGGGGTAAGTCCAAAGGGGTTAGGGGGTAAGTCCAAAGGGGTTAGGGGGTAAGTCCAAAGGGGTTAGGGGGTAAGTCCAAAGGGGTTAGGGGGTAAGTCCAAAGGGGTTAGGGGGTAAGTCCAAAGGGGTTAGGGGGTAAGTCCAAAGGGGTTAGGGGGTAAGTCCAAAGGGGTTAGGGGGTAAGTCCAAAGGGGTTAGGGGGTAAGTCCAAAGGGGTTAGGGGGTAAGTCCAAAGGGGTTAGGGGGTAAGTCCAAAGGGGTTAGGGGGTAAGTCCAAAGGGGTTAGGGGGTAAGTCCAAAGGGGTTAGGGGGTAAGTCCAAAGGGGTTAGGGGGTAAGTCCAAAGGGGTTAGGGGGTAAGTCCAAAGGGGTTAGGGGGTAAGTCCAAAGGGGTTAGGGGGTAAGTCCAAAGGGGTTAGGGGGTAAGTCCAAAGGGGTTAGGGGGTAAGTCCAAAGGGGTTAGGGGGTAAGTCCAAAGGGGTTAGGGGGTAAGTCCAAAGGGGTTAGGGGGTAAGTCCAAAGGGGTTAGGGGGTAAGTCCAAAGGGGTTAGGGGGTAAGTCCAAAGGGGTTAGGGGGTAAGTCCAAAGGGGTTAGGGGGTAAGTCCAAAGGGGTTAGGGGGTAAGTCCAAAGGGGTTAGGGGGTAAGTCCAAAGGGGTTAGGGGGTAAGTCCAAAGGGGTTAGGGGGTAAGTCCAAAGGGGTTAGGGGGTAAGTCCAAAGGGGTTAGGGGGTAAGTCCAAAGGGGTTAGGGGGTAAGTCCAAAGGGGTTAGGGGGTAAGTCCAAAGGGGTTAGGGGGTAAGTCCAAAGGGGTTAGGGGGTAAGTCCAAAGGGGTTAGGGGGTAAGTCCAAAGGGGTTAGGGGGTAAGTCCAAAGGGGTTAGGGGGTAAGTCCAAAGGGGTTAGGGGGTAAGTCCAAAGGGGTTAGGGGGTAAGTCCAAAGGGGTTAGGGGGTAAGTCCAAAGGGGTTAGGGGGTAAGTCCAAAGGGGTTAGGGGGTAAGTCCAAAGGGGTTAGGGGGTAAGTCCAAAGGGGTTAGGGGGTAAGTCCAAAGGGGTTAGGGGGTAAGTCCAAAGGGGTTAGGGGGTAAGTCCAAAGGGGTTAGGGGGTAAGTCCAAAGGGGTTAGGGGGTAAGTCCAAAGGGGTTAGGGGGTAAGTCCAAAGGGGTTAGGGGGTAAGTCCAAAGGGGTTAGGGGGTAAGTCCAAAGGGGTTAGGGGGTAAGTCCAAAGGGGTTAGGGGGTAAGTCCAAAGGGGTTAGGGGGTAAGTCCAAAGGGGTTAGGGGGTAAGTCCAAAGGGGTTAGGGGGTAAGTCCAAAGGGGTTAGGGGGTAAGTCCAAAGGGGTTAGGGGGTAAGTCCAAAGGGGTTAGGGGGTAAGTCCAAAGGGGTTAGGGGGTAAGTCCAAAGGGGTTAGGGGGTAAGTCCAAAGGGGTTAGGGGGTAAGTCCAAAGGGGTTAGGGGGTAAGTCCAAAGGGGTTAGGGGGTAAGTCCAAAGGGGTTAGGGGGTAAGTCCAAAGGGGTTAGGGGGTAAGTCCAAAGGGGTTAGGGGGTAAGTCCAAAGGGGTTAGGGGGTAAGTCCAAAGGGGTTAGGGGGTAAGTCCAAAGGGGTTAGGGGGTAAGTCCAAAGGGGTTAGGGGGTAAGTCCAAAGGGGTTAGGGGGTAAGTCCAAAGGGGTTAGGGGGTAAGTCCAAAGGGGTTAGGGGGTAAGTCCAAAGGGGTTAGGGGGTAAGTCCAAAGGGGTTAGGGGGTAAGTCCAAAGGGGTTAGGGGGTAAGTCCAAAGGGGTTAGGGGGTAAGTCCAAAGGGGTTAGGGGGTAAGTCCAAAGGGGTTAGGGGGTAAGTCCAAAGGGGTTAGGGGGTAAGTCCAAAGGGGTTAGGGGGTAAGTCCAAAGGGGTTAGGGGGTAAGTCCAAAGGGGTTAGGGGGTAAGTCCAAAGGGGTTAGGGGGTAAGTCCAAAGGGGTTAGGGGGTAAGTCCAAAGGGGTTAGGGGGTAAGTCCAAAGGGGTTAGGGGGTAAGTCCAAAGGGGTTAGGGGGTAAGTCCAAAGGGGTTAGGGGGTAAGTCCAAAGGGGTTAGGGGGTAAGTCCAAAGGGGTTAGGGGGTAAGTCCAAAGGGGTTAGGGGGTAAGTCCAAAGGGGTTAGGGGGTAAGTCCAAAGGGGTTAGGGGGTAAGTCCAAAGGGGTTAGGGGGTAAGTCCAAAGGGGTTAGGGGGTAAGTCCAAAGGGGTTAGGGGGTAAGTCCAAAGGGGTTAGGGGGTAAGTCCAAAGGGGTTAGGGGGTAAGTCCAAAGGGGTTAGGGGGTAAGTCCAAAGGGGTTAGGGGGTAAGTCCAAAGGGGTTAGGGGGTAAGTCCAAAGGGGTTAGGGGGTAAGTCCAAAGGGGTTAGGGGGTAAGTCCAAAGGGGTTAGGGGGTAAGTCCAAAGGGGTTAGGGGGTAAGTCCAAAGGGGTTAGGGGGTAAGTCCAAAGGGGTTAGGGGGTAAGTCCAAAGGGGTTAGGGGGTAAGTCCAAAGGGGTTAGGGGGTAAGTCCAAAGGGGTTAGGGGGTAAGTCCAAAGGGGTTAGGGGGTAAGTCCAAAGGGGTTAGGGGGTAAGTCCAAAGGGGTTAGGGGGTAAGTCCAAAGGGGTTAGGGGGTAAGTCCAAAGGGGTTAGGGGGTAAGTCCAAAGGGGTTAGGGGGTAAGTCCAAAGGGGTTAGGGGGTAAGTCCAAAGGGGTTAGGGGGTAAGTCCAAAGGGGTTAGGGGGTAAGTCCAAAGGGGTTAGGGGGTAAGTCCAAAGGGGTTAGGGGGTAAGTCCAAAGGGGTTAGGGGGTAAGTCCAAAGGGGTTAGGGGGTAAGTCCAAAGGGGTTAGGGGGTAAGTCCAAAGGGGTTAGGGGGTAAGTCCAAAGGGGTTAGGGGGTAAGTCCAAAGGGGTTAGGGGGTAAGTCCAAAGGGGTTAGGGGGTAAGTCCAAAGGGGTTAGGGGGTAAGTCCAAAGGGGTTAGGGGGTAAGTCCAAAGGGGTTAGGGGGTAAGTCCAAAGGGGTTAGGGGGTAAGTCCAAAGGGGTTAGGGGGTAAGTCCAAAGGGGTTAGGGGGTAAGTCCAAAGGGGTTAGGGGGTAAGTCCAAAGGGGTTAGGGGGTAAGTCCAAAGGGGTTAGGGGGTAAGTCCAAAGGGGTTAGGGGGTAAGTCCAAAGGGGTTAGGGGGTAAGTCCAAAGGGGTTAGGGGGTAAGTCCAAAGGGGTTAGGGGGTAAGTCCAAAGGGGTTAGGGGGTAAGTCCAAAGGGGTTAGGGGGTAAGTCCAAAGGGGTTAGGGGGTAAGTCCAAAGGGGTTAGGGGGTAAGTCCAAAGGGGTTAGGGGGTAAGTCCAAAGGGGTTAGGGGGTAAGTCCAAAGGGGTTAGGGGGTAAGTCCAAAGGGGTTAGGGGGTAAGTCCAAAGGGGTTAGGGGGTAAGTCCAAAGGGGTTAGGGGGTAAGTCCAAAGGGGTTAGGGGGTAAGTCCAAAGGGGTTAGGGGGTAAGTCCAAAGGGGTTAGGGGGTAAGTCCAAAGGGGTTAGGGGGTAAGTCCAAAGGGGTTAGGGGGTAAGTCCAAAGGGGTTAGGGGGTAAGTCCAAAGGGGTTAGGGGGTAAGTCCAAAGGGGTTAGGGGGTAAGTCCAAAGGGGTTAGGGGGTAAGTCCAAAGGGGTTAGGGGGTAAGTCCAAAGGGGTTAGGGGGTAAGTCCAAAGGGGTTAGGGGGTAAGTCCAAAGGGGTTAGGGGGTAAGTCCAAAGGGGTTAGGGGGTAAGTCCAAAGGGGTTAGGGGGTAAGTCCAAAGGGGTTAGGGGGTAAGTCCAAAGGGGTTAGGGGGTAAGTCCAAAGGGGTTAGGGGGTAAGTCCAAAGGGGTTAGGGGGTAAGTCCAAAGGGGTTAGGGGGTAAGTCCAAAGGGGTTAGGGGGTAAGTCCAAAGGGGTTAGGGGGTAAGTCCAAAGGGGTTAGGGGGTAAGTCCAAAGGGGTTAGGGGGTAAGTCCAAAGGGGTTAGGGGGTAAGTCCAAAGGGGTTAGGGGGTAAGTCCAAAGGGGTTAGGGGGTAAGTCCAAAGGGGTTAGGGGGTAAGTCCAAAGGGGTTAGGGGGTAAGTCCAAAGGGGTTAGGGGGTAAGTCCAAAGGGGTTAGGGGGTAAGTCCAAAGGGGTTAGGGGGTAAGTCCAAAGGGGTTAGGGGGTAAGTCCAAAGGGGTTAGGGGGTAAGTCCAAAGGGGTTAGGGGGTAAGTCCAAAGGGGTTAGGGGGTAAGTCCAAAGGGGTTAGGGGGTAAGTCCAAAGGGGTTAGGGGGTAAGTCCAAAGGGGTTAGGGGGTAAGTCCAAAGGGGTTAGGGGGTAAGTCCAAAGGGGTTAGGGGGTAAGTCCAAAGGGGTTAGGGGGTAAGTCCAAAGGGGTTAGGGGGTAAGTCCAAAGGGGTTAGGGGGTAAGTCCAAAGGGGTTAGGGGGTAAGTCCAAAGGGGTTAGGGGGTAAGTCCAAAGGGGTTAGGGGGTAAGTCCAAAGGGGTTAGGGGGTAAGTCCAAAGGGGTTAGGGGGTAAGTCCAAAGGGGTTAGGGGGTAAGTCCAAAGGGGTTAGGGGGTAAGTCCAAAGGGGTTAGGGGGTAAGTCCAAAGGGGTTAGGGGGTAAGTCCAAAGGGGTTAGGGGGTAAGTCCAAAGGGGTTAGGGGGTAAGTCCAAAGGGGTTAGGGGGTAAGTCCAAAGGGGTTAGGGGGTAAGTCCAAAGGGGTTAGGGGGTAAGTCCAAAGGGGTTAGGGGGTAAGTCCAAAGGGGTTAGGGGGTAAGTCCAAAGGGGTTAGGGGGTAAGTCCAAAGGGGTTAGGGGGTAAGTCCAAAGGGGTTAGGGGGTAAGTCCAAAGGGGTTAGGGGGTAAGTCCAAAGGGGTTAGGGGGTAAGTCCAAAGGGGTTAGGGGGTAAGTCCAAAGGGGTTAGGGGGTAAGTCCAAAGGGGTTAGGGGGTAAGTCCAAAGGGGTTAGGGGGTAAGTCCAAAGGGGTTAGGGGGTAAGTCCAAAGGGGTTAGGGGGTAAGTCCAAAGGGGTTAGGGGGTAAGTCCAAAGGGGTTAGGGGGTAAGTCCAAAGGGGTTAGGGGGTAAGTCCAAAGGGGTTAGGGGGTAAGTCCAAAGGGGTTAGGGGGTAAGTCCAAAGGGGTTAGGGGGTAAGTCCAAAGGGGTTAGGGGGTAAGTCCAAAGGGGTTAGGGGGTAAGTCCAAAGGGGTTAGGGGGTAAGTCCAAAGGGGTTAGGGGGTAAGTCCAAAGGGGTTAGGGGGTAAGTCCAAAGGGGTTAGGGGGTAAGTCCAAAGGGGTTAGGGGGTAAGTCCAAAGGGGTTAGGGGGTAAGTCCAAAGGGGTTAGGGGGTAAGTCCAAAGGGGTTAGGGGGTAAGTCCAAAGGGGTTAGGGGGTAAGTCCAAAGGGGTTAGGGGGTAAGTCCAAAGGGGTTAGGGGGTAAGTCCAAAGGGGTTAGGGGGTAAGTCCAAAGGGGTTAGGGGGTAAGTCCAAAGGGGTTAGGGGGTAAGTCCAAAGGGGTTAGGGGGTAAGTCCAAAGGGGTTAGGGGGTAAGTCCAAAGGGGTTAGGGGGTAAGTCCAAAGGGGTTAGGGGGTAAGTCCAAAGGGGTTAGGGGGTAAGTCCAAAGGGGTTAGGGGGTAAGTCCAAAGGGGTTAGGGGGTAAGTCCAAAGGGGTTAGGGGGTAAGTCCAAAGGGGTTAGGGGGTAAGTCCAAAGGGGTTAGGGGGTAAGTCCAAAGGGGTTAGGGGGTAAGTCCAAAGGGGTTAGGGGGTAAGTCCAAAGGGGTTAGGGGGTAAGTCCAAAGGGGTTAGGGGGTAAGTCCAAAGGGGTTAGGGGGTAAGTCCAAAGGGGTTAGGGGGTAAGTCCAAAGGGGTTAGGGGGTAAGTCCAAAGGGGTTAGGGGGTAAGTCCAAAGGGGTTAGGGGGTAAGTCCAAAGGGGTTAGGGGGTAAGTCCAAAGGGGTTAGGGGGTAAGTCCAAAGGGGTTAGGGGGTAAGTCCAAAGGGGTTAGGGGGTAAGTCCAAAGGGGTTAGGGGGTAAGTCCAAAGGGGTTAGGGGGTAAGTCCAAAGGGGTTAGGGGGTAAGTCCAAAGGGGTTAGGGGGTAAGTCCAAAGGGGTTAGGGGGTAAGTCCAAAGGGGTTAGGGGGTAAGTCCAAAGGGGTTAGGGGGTAAGTCCAAAGGGGTTAGGGGGTAAGTCCAAAGGGGTTAGGGGGTAAGTCCAAAGGGTTAGGGGTAAGTCCAAAGGGGTTAGGGGTAAGGGTTAGGGTTAGGGTTAGGGTTAGGGTTAGGGTTAGGGTTAGGGTTAGGGTTAGGGTTAGGGTTAGGGTTAGGGTTAGGGTTAGGGTTAGGGTTAGGGTTAGGGTTAGGGTTAGGGTTAGGGTTAGGGTTAGGGTTAGGGTTAGGGTTAGGGTTAGGGTTAGGGTTAGGGTTAGGGTTAGGGTTAGGGTTAGGGTTAGGGTTAGGGTTAGGGTTAGGGTTAGGGTTAGGGTTAGGGTTAGGGTTAGGGTTAGGGTTAGGGTTAGGGTTAGGGTTAGGGTTAGGGTTAGGGTTAGGGTTAGGGTTAGGGTTAGGGTTAGGGTTAGGGTTAGGGTTAGGGTTAGGGTTAGGGTTAGGGTTAGGGTTAGGGTTAGGGTTAGGGTTAGGGTTAGGGTTAGGGTTAGGGTTAGGGTTAGGGTTAGGGTTAGGGTTAGGGTTAGGGTTAGGGTTAGGGTTAGGGTTAGGGTTAGGGTTAGGGTTAGGGTTAGGGTTAGGGTTAGGGTTAGGGTTAGGGTTAGGGTTAGGGTTAGGGTTAGGGTTAGGGTTAGGGTTAGGGTTAGGGTTAGGGTTAGGGTTAGGGTTAGGGTTAGGGTTAGGGTTAGGGTTAGGGTTAGGGTTAGGGTTAGGGTTAGGGTTAGGGTTAGGGTTAGGGTTAGGGTTAGGGTTAGGGTTAGGGTTAGGGTTAGGGTTAGGGTTAGGGTTAGGGTTAGGGTTAGGGTTAGGGTTAGGGTTAGGGTTAGGGTTAGGGTTAGGGTTAGGGTTAGGGTTAGGGTTAGGGTTAGGGTTAGGGTTAGGGTTAGGGTTAGGGTTAGGGTTAGGGTTAGGGTTAGGGTTAGGGTTAGGGTTAGGGTTAGGGTTAGGGTTAGGGTTAGGGTTAGGGTTAGGGTTAGGGTTAGGGTTAGGGTTAGGGTTAGGGTTAGGGTTAGGGTTAGGGTTAGGGTTAGGGTTAGGGTTAGGGTTAGGGTTAGGGTTAGGGTTAGGGTTAGGGTTAGGGTTAGGGTTAGGGTTAGGGTTAGGGTTAGGGTTAGGGTTAGGGTTAGGGTTAGGGTTAGGGTTAGGGTTAGGGTTAGGGTTAGGGTTAGGGTTAGGGTTAGGGTTAGGGTTAGGGTTAGGGTTAGGGTTAGGGTTAGGGTTAGGGTTAGGGTTAGGGTTAGGGTTAGGGTTAGGGTTAGGGTTAGGGTTAGGGTTAGGGTTAGGGTTAGGGTTAGGGTTAGGGTTAGGGTTAGGGTTAGGGTTAGGGTTAGGGTTAGGGTTAGGGTTAGGGTTAGGGTTAGGGTTAGGGTTAGGGTTAGGGTTAGGGTTAGGGTTAGGGTTAGGGTTAGGGTTAGGGTTAGGGTTAGGGTTAGGGTTAGGGTTAGGGTTAGGGTTAGGGTTAGGGTTAGGGTTAGGGTTAGGGTTAGGGTTAGGGTTAGGGTTAGGGTTAGGGTTAGGGTTAGGGTTAGGGTTAGGGTTAGGGTTAGGGTTAGGGTTAGGGTTAGGGTTAGGGTTAGGGTTAGGGTTAGGGTTAGGGTTAGGGTTAGGGTTAGGGTTAGGGTTAGGGTTAGGGTTAGGGTTAGGGTTAGGGTTAGGGTTAGGGTTAGGGTTAGGGTTAGGGTTAGGGTTAGGGTTAGGGTTAGGGTTAGGGTTAGGGTTAGGGTTAGGGTTAGGGTTAGGGTTAGGGTTAGGGTTAGGGTTAGGGTTAGGGTTAGGGTTAGGGTTAGGGTTAGGGTTAGGGTTAGGGTTAGGGTTAGGGTTAGGGTTAGGGTTAGGGTTAGGGTTAGGGTTAGGGTTAGGGTTAGGGTTAGGGTTAGGGTTAGGGTTAGGGTTAGGGTTAGGGTTAGGGTTAGGGTTAGGGTTAGGGTTAGGGTTAGGGTTAGGGTTAGGGTTAGGGTTAGGGTTAGGGTTAGGGTTAGGGTTAGGGTTAGGGTTAGGGTTAGGGTTAGGGTTAGGGTTAGGGTTAGGGTTAGGGTTAGGGTTAGGGTTAGGGTTAGGGTTAGGGTTAGGGTTAGGGTTAGGGTTAGGGTTAGGGTTAGGGTTAGGGTTAGGGTTAGGGTTAGGGTTAGGGTTAGGGTTAGGGTTAGGGTTAGGGTTAGGGTTAGGGTTAGGGTTAGGGTTAGGGTTAGGGTTAGGGTTAGGGTTAGGGTTAGGGTTAGGGTTAGGGTTAGGGTTAGGGTTAGGGTTAGGGTTAGGGTTAGGGTTAGGGTTAGGGTTAGGGTTAGGGTTAGGGTTAGGGTTAGGGTTAGGGTTAGGGTTAGGGTTAGGGTTAGGGTTAGGGTTAGGGTTAGGGTTAGGGTTAGGGTTAGGGTTAGGGTTAGGGTTAGGGTTAGGGTTAGGGTTAGGGTTAGGGTTAGGGTTAGGGTTAGGGTTAGGGTTAGGGTTAGGGTTAGGGTTAGGGTTAGGGTTAGGGTTAGGGTTAGGGTTAGGGTTAGGGTTAGGGTTAGGGTTAGGGTTAGGGTTAGGGTTAGGGTTAGGGTTAGGGTTAGGGTTAGGGTTAGGGTTAGGGTTAGGGTTAGGGTTAGGGTTAGGGTTAGGGTTAGGGTTAGGGTTAGGGTTAGGGTTAGGGTTAGGGTTAGGGTTAGGGTTAGGGTTAGGGTTAGGGTTAGGGTTAGGGTTAGGGTTAGGGTTAGGGTTAGGGTTAGGGTTAGGGTTAGGGTTAGGGTTAGGGTTAGGGTTAGGGTTAGGGTTAGGGTTAGGGTTAGGGTTAGGGTTAGGGTTAGGGTTAGGGTTAGGGTTAGGGTTAGGGTTAGGGTTAGGGTTAGGGTTAGGGTTAGGGTTAGGGTTAGGGTTAGGGTTAGGGTTAGGGTTAGGGTTAGGGTTAGGGTTAGGGTTAGGGTTAGGGTTAGGGTTAGGGTTAGGGTTAGGGTTAGGGTTAGGGTTAGGGTTAGGGTTAGGGTTAGGGTTAGGGTTAGGGTTAGGGTTAGGGTTAGGGTTAGGGTTAGGGTTAGGGTTAGGGTTAGGGTTAGGGTTAGGGTTAGGGTTAGGGTTAGGGTTAGGGTTAGGGTTAGGGTTAGGGTTAGGGTTAGGGTTAGGGTTAGGGTTAGGGTTAGGGTTAGGGTTAGGGTTAGGGTTAGGGTTAGGGTTAGGGTTAGGGTTAGGGTTAGGGTTAGGGTTAGGGTTAGGGTTAGGGTTAGGGTTAGGGTTAGGGTTAGGGTTAGGGTTAGGGTTAGGGTTAGGGTTAGGGTTAGGGTTAGGGTTAGGGTTAGGGTTAGGGTTAGGGTTAGGGTTAGGGTTAGGGTTAGGGTTAGGGTTAGGGTTAGGGTTAGGGTTAGGGTTAGGGTTAGGGTTAGGGTTAGGGTTAGGGTTAGGGTTAGGGTTAGGGTTAGGGTTAGGGTTAGGGTTAGGGTTAGGGTTAGGGTTAGGGTTAGGGTTAGGGTTAGGGTTAGGGTTAGGGTTAGGGTTAGGGTTAGGGTTAGGGTTAGGGTTAGGGTTAGGGTTAGGGTTAGGGTTAGGGTTAGGGTTAGGGTTAGGGTTAGGGTTAGGGTTAGGGTTAGGGTTAGGGTTAGGGTTAGGGTTAGGGTTAGGGTTAGGGTTAGGGTTAGGGTTAGGGTTAGGGTTAGGGTTAGGGTTAGGGTTAGGGTTAGGGTTAGGGTTAGGGTTAGGGTTAGGGTTAGGGTTAGGGTTAGGGTTAGGGTTAGGGTTAGGGTTAGGGTTAGGGTTAGGGTTAGGGTTAGGGTTAGGGTTAGGGTTAGGGTTAGGGTTAGGGTTAGGGTTAGGGTTAGGGTTAGGGTTAGGGTTAGGGTTAGGGTTAGGGTTAGGGTTAGGGTTAGGGTTAGGGTTAGGGTTAGGGTTAGGGTTAGGGTTAGGGTTAGGGTTAGGGTTAGGGTTAGGGTTAGGGTTAGGGTTAGGGTTAGGGTTAGGGTTAGGGTTAGGGTTAGGGTTAGGGTTAGGGTTAGGGTTAGGGTTAGGGTTAGGGTTAGGGTTAGGGTTAGGGTTAGGGTTAGGGTTAGGGTTAGGGTTAGGGTTAGGGTTAGGGTTAGGGTTAGGGTTAGGGTTAGGGTTAGGGTTAGGGTTAGGGTTAGGGTTAGGGTTAGGGTTAGGGTTAGGGTTAGGGTTAGGGTTAGGGTTAGGGTTAGGGTTAGGGTTAGGGTTAGGGTTAGGGTTAGGGTTAGGGTTAGGGTTAGGGTTAGGGTTAGGGTTAGGGTTAGGGTTAGGGTTAGGGTTAGGGTTAGGGTTAGGGTTAGGGTTAGGGTTAGGGTTAGGGTTAGGGTTAGGGTTAGGGTTAGGGTTAGGGTTAGGGTTAGGGTTAGGGTTAGGGTTAGGGTTAGGGTTAGGGTTAGGGTTAGGGTTAGGGTTAGGGTTAGGGTTAGGGTTAGGGTTAGGGTTAGGGTTAGGGTTAGGGTTAGGGTTAGGGTTAGGGTTAGGGTTAGGGTTAGGGTTAGGGTTAGGGTTAGGGTTAGGGTTAGGGTTAGGGTTAGGGTTAGGGTTAGGGTTAGGGTTAGGGTTAGGGTTAGGGTTAGGGTTAGGGTTAGGGTTAGGGTTAGGGTTAGGGTTAGGGTTAGGGTTAGGGTTAGGGTTAGGGTTAGGGTTAGGGTTAGGGTTAGGGTTAGGGTTAGGGTTAGGGTTAGGGTTAGGGTTAGGGTTAGGGTTAGGGTTAGGGTTAGGGTTAGGGTTAGGGTTAGGGTTAGGGTTAGGGTTAGGGTTAGGGTTAGGGTTAGGGTTAGGGTTAGGGTTAGGGTTAGGGTTAGGGTTAGGGTTAGGGTTAGGGTTAGGGTTAGGGTTAGGGTTAGGGTTAGGGTTAGGGTTAGGGTTAGGGTTAGGGTTAGGGTTAGGGTTAGGGTTAGGGTTAGGGTTAGGGTTAGGGTTAGGGTTAGGGTTAGGGTTAGGGTTAGGGTTAGGGTTAGGGTTAGGGTTAGGGTTAGGGTTAGGGTTAGGGTTAGGGTTAGGGTTAGGGTTAGGGTTAGGGTTAGGGTTAGGGTTAGGGTTAGGGTTAGGGTTAGGGTTAGGGTTAGGGTTAGGGTTAGGGTTAGGGTTAGGGTTAGGGTTAGGGTTAGGGTTAGGGTTAGGGTTAGGGTTAGGGTTAGGGTTAGGGTTAGGGTTAGGGTTAGGGTTAGGGTTAGGGTTAGGGTTAGGGTTAGGGTTAGGGTTAGGGTTAGGGTTAGGGTTAGGGTTAGGGTTAGGGTTAGGGTTAGGGTTAGGGTTAGGGTTAGGGTTAGGGTTAGGGTTAGGGTTAGGGTTAGGGTTAGGGTTAGGGTTAGGGTTAGGGTTAGGGTTAGGGTTAGGGTTAGGGTTAGGGTTAGGGTTAGGGTTAGGGTTAGGGTTAGGGTTAGGGTTAGGGTTAGGGTTAGGGTTAGGGTTAGGGTTAGGGTTAGGGTTAGGGTTAGGGTTAGGGTTAGGGTTAGGGTTAGGGTTAGGGTTAGGGTTAGGGTTAGGGTTAGGGTTAGGGTTAGGGTTAGGGTTAGGGTTAGGGTTAGGGTTAGGGTTAGGGTTAGGGTTAGGGTTAGGGTTAGGGTTAGGGTTAGGGTTAGGGTTAGGGTTAGGGTTAGGGTTAGGGTTAGGGTTAGGGTTAGGGTTAGGGTTAGGGTTAGGGTTAGGGTTAGGGTTAGGGTTAGGGTTAGGGTTAGGGTTAGGGTTAGGGTTAGGGTTAGGGTTAGGGTTAGGGTTAGGGTTAGGGTTAGGGTTAGGGTTAGGGTTAGGGTTAGGGTTAGGGTTAGGGTT